>JAXGGA010001510.1:0-149829 GCA_038373865.1 Uloborus plumipes | reverse complement strand
ATTTTTTAATTCGAACCAGTAGTTCCTGAGATTAGTGCGTTCAAAAAAAAAAAAACCCTCTTCAGCTTTTTTTTATTAGTATAGATTCATTTTAGATAGATATTTTGCAGACATGGAATTTCAAATTTTTAATTTAACGAAAAAAAAAAGGACCATGAGCGGAATTCAGGTGAAACGCTGCATCCGCTAAAGTGCGTTGTACACGCAAATTTTTGCGTGCGTTGCGCAAAAGCGCCGAATTGGTGCTTTTCGTTTCAGACGAGCCGGCGCATCAAGATTAAGTTTGACCACTTTGGATCCAGAGCGTGTTTGAGTGCTTGATAGGTTGTCTTTTCCGGCAAGGTGTCGCGTTTTGGTAATTTTTCACTGTAAGCAATTATCATCGGCACGTGAATTGGCAAAGTTCAGCAATGAGCCAAAACTTCTTACCCTAGCTCCGCAACAATGAAAAATTGAAAGTAAAAGTTTATAAGTTGGATCCAAAGTGGTGAAACTTAGGCAGGAATTCAAGTGAAACAGGCGATCGCAAATTACAATCGCTACTGGAAATGAATTACATTAGAACGTTTTTTGATAAAAACATCGTGACGTTTGCCTATGAAAAACGAGCTAGATAAAACGTCACAGCCTACTTGGCGAATAAGAGGAGATCACTGACTGCTTGTGAGCTCTTATTGGCTCCACCCGTAGTGACGTCAGTGCCAAGTTAAGTTGATGATAATGTAATTCACTTCCAGTAGCGATTGCAATTCGAAGCGATTGCAATGGTGTTTCACTTGAATCCCTTTAATCTTGATTCGTCGGCCTGTCTATATAGCGGCTCTAACTCCACTAGAATCCGAAAATTCCGTATGCAGCACACTTTTGCAGATGCGGGGTCTCACCAGAATTCCGGGATATGAACCAGATCATTCCACATTCCGATTTTTTTCCGGTTACCGTCAATGGGGATAATACAATCAAAAAATAATTTGAGTTTAGGGACTGTTCCTGAAATTTAGGAAATGTGCTCTTCTATTGTGGAGGTTAGAGCCGCTATATAAACAGGCCGACGCATCAAGATTAAGTTTCACCACTTTGGATCCAATTCCTTAACTTTTACTTTCATATTTTCATTGTTGCGGAGTAGGGTTACCAGAAAAAAGTTTTGGCACATTGCTAAGCTTTGCCAAATCCACGTACCGCTAATAATTGCTCATAGTGAAAAATTACCAAAACGCGATTACTGGCCAGAAAAGACAACCACTCAATCACACAAACACGAGCTGGATCCAAAGTGGTGAAACTTAATCTTGATGCGCCAGCTCGTATATATAGGGGCCTTAGGCAGGGATTCAAGTGAAACAGGCTATCGCAAATTACAATCGCTACTGGAAATGAATTACATTAGAACGTTTCTTGATAAAAACATCGTGACGTCAGCGTGACGTTTGCCCATGAAATACGAGCTAGATAAAATGTCACAGCCTACTTGGCGAATAAGAGGAGATCGCTGAGTGCTTGTGAGCTCTTATTGGCTCCACCCGTAGTGACGTCATGCCAAGTTAAGTTGATGATAATGTAATTCACTTCCAGTAGCGATTGCAATTCGAAGCGATCGCAGTGCTGTTTCACTTGAATTAGTGGAGCTTGAATTAATGGAGCCCCCCTGCCTTAGTGGAGGTGGTACGTTCAAACTTGTCTCCTCTCCTTCGGTAAATAAATTAGATTAATGTGGAAAGCACTGAAGGTAAAAGGAACCAAAGGGTATTTATTATAGATAAATGTAACTAAACGCTCTCTCAAACTTCAGCCTCCAGTAATTCATTTTTACAATGCTTTTGCTCCAAGAATTTGAAGAAATTTAAGACTGTAACTGTCACTGTGACGAATTCAGTTGTTTACATTTTTCGTTTCGTTTTTGTAAATTTGCTTGCTATGGTTTGAAAGAGAGAATGACTTGAACTCTGTCAATATGTCTGTGGACCGAGGATTTACATGGATGGATGATGAAACTGTCGCTTTGATTGACATTTTTTCTAAAGAAGATATTCAACAAGACTTACTTGGATCCAAACGTAACATAACCGTATATGAAAGAATAGCTACGGAATTGTCTAATGTTGGATTTAGGCGAACTGCTTATCAGTGTCGAGAAAAAATTAAACGCTTAAGAAAAGAATATCAGGTAGCTAAGTACTGTGCTCAGAATAATGTCCCACCGAAAAAACCAATGAAACATTTTGATTTAGTGGATAAAGTGTTAAATCGGAAAACTGAGCCAAGTACCAGTGACATCAGTTTATTAAGCTCTGATCAAGAAGATGAGTTCCATTTCTCATTTAATCACGACCAAGAGTCTGATACATCCAACAGCTGCACCGGCATTGAATCATTACCTCAGCAAATAATTCTTCCTGGGCCATCTTGCTCACCACTGCTTGACGAAATAGGTTCACCACCGAATTTGCAGACAGACAGCAATGACACTTTGCTGATGAATGGGGAGCAAAGTTTTGATTGCTCTGACAGAGGTATGAATGAAAATAACTTTAAATTTTATTTTAACGGGAACATAATATGTTCTAAAAGTCAAGTTTAAGATGCCACAGAGACTTTAGGTTTTTGATATTTAAAACATAGAATGTTATGTATTTGCGTGATTCTATTAAGAATACCTAAATTTTTTTTTGTGTAGAAGAGTATTGATTGAAAATACACTTTGCAGAGAAATGTAACCAATTTGAAACAACTGATACTTTTTGCAAAATCCAATTTGCAAGGAAATCTTACAACATATTTGTTTAAAAGCATGTTGAATAAAACATTCTATTACATTTTTTCTACCTTCTATGCTTAGTATTGACTTACTCTAAACCACAGGTTTCATACAAAATAATAGAAAGGATAATAAGAATTGCCACCAGAAATAATGACATTTTAATCTAAGTCAATTGATACTCTATTTTTGTTCTTGTTAGTTTATAATCCATAGAAAGATTGTATTTCTGTTTCAGTTGAATTATACAATAAAAATGACTTAATACTTTGTAATTTTGATTTGTGTACCTAAAATCCAGTAACTGATTTATAGGTTTGGAGGCCTGTTGCAATAAATTTTGTGTCCCTTTGTCTATGACAAGAGTATTCAATACATTTAGAGTATTTTTGAATCCCCTTTGGGGAAGTCTCACAATTGCAACATGCCTATGCTAAAATCTGTCCCACTACCAGAGTCAAATTTTAGAGACTCGGAGACCACAGCTTGGAGATCTCTTATTTTGACCTATCTATTAAGAGGTTGTGAGAGGCCAGTTGACCTCTTGTATAATCTTTTTATGGAATATAAATTAACCAGAACAGTAATAGGGTATCAATTGACCTTCGATCAAAATATCATTATTTTTGGTCAAGGGCGTAGCTAGGGGGGTGCAGGTGGGTGCAGCTGCACCCCCCTAGATAAGAGCCAATGGGAGGTCACTGTGACCTCCCATTTTATTTATTTTTTTGACAAACGATTTTGTCCCCCTTCATGTTTTTCATATTCAGTATTGTTTTGATATGAGCTTTATTGATTAATTTTAACTTCTTTGATACCTGACGATTTTGCCGAATTTGTGTATTTATTAATTTTGGATGCGCATTTGCTTTTTATTTGTGTATATAATTTATTTTAAGTACTTTAATTCATAAAACATTTAAAGTAAACCGTATCATTTCATTCTAAATAAGGATGATGTTTTTGTTTTTTGCCCATTTCTTTGTTTACGTAAAACACAGGTTTTAAAAACATATCACTCACATTTTTATCTAATTTTCTGTATTACGTTTTGCAATGTGGTAAAATCATTTTATAAAAAACTACTGTTTTGTTCTTTTAGAAATATTTTATACTATCCATAGGTTTAAGGTGTGCATGGCTGAATAAAGTATAGTTTCTTTGAGTTCATAATTTCTTCCTTTTTTTGTGCAAATAGAATTTCAAGCACTTTTTTCTCTTTCTTTCTTACTTTTTTCTTTCTGTTTTTATTGAAATATTTGACTTTTATGCTAATTTTTGGAAACTTTATATGAACTGCGTTATTATATCTAGTATTGATTACTTTTCAGAAAATGATAGTAAGCTTACCTGTTTTTGAGGAGAAAATTTTTAATTTACCGAATGAAACTCAATTTTACTGAATGATTAAAAAATAAATAAATAAAATGAAAGAATGCATACTTATTTTTGTCTACCAAAAGAGACGTGAGGTATCACGAAAATAAATAAATTAAAAAAAAAAATAAAATAAAGAAGTTCAGCCTTGCAATACTGTCTCACTGTTTTCAAATTTCATCAGCCAATTTGTATCGGATAAGAACTTTTTGGGAGGTCACAGTGACCTCCTATCGGGTTGCCACTGCTTGCACCCCCCTAACGTGAGTCCTGGCTACGCCCTTGTTTTTGGTGGCAAGGGTCGAACATCCTATCTATTTTTTGTGAACGCAGTTAGGATCATTATGATAAAGATCATCACAGTATGATAGTTAAAAGTAGATATTAGTATGAAAAAGATTTACCTGAAATGTTTTTCTTTAGATCTAAATAACATTTCCACAATTACAAAACTACAATTTATTTAATTTTCAATTTAAAAACTCGTGAACTGGAACAAAACTAATGTGGGATTTATATCATAAGTTTGTTAGAAAATGAGTTGGTTTTTAATGTTATGATAAGTTGAGGGCATTAAGTCAACTGTTGTATCACTAACCCAAAAAATAACTTTTATTCATTATTCCAATTTTTATCTCATTCATCACACTAACATACAGGGACGTCATTTCGAATTTTTCCAGGGGAGGGGGGCAAAGGGGGCATACACAATGTAAAATTTACCAAAAATGAAAAACACCACGCCGACTTATTATGTCAATATATTGATTTCCCAAATTCAGGGCCCCAGCCTCCCCTAAATGACGGGCCTGCTAACATAGACATGTGTGCATTATATTTTACCTCATGGTTTTTATATAATTCAATTCCATTTAGATTCTGCTTTAGAAGAATGTGAATCTCCATGGGTTCCAAATGTTGTTTTAGTTGAAAATGATTTAGAGAATGGAACACTGGAACAACCCTCTACGGATCCTGATACATTTGAAAGTCAATTGAGTGAAGCAGAGAGACTTCCTGATTTCTTGCAAGGTCATCGAAAATCACCACCAACTCTTGAAGGTTTGTTTTATAATTCAATCCACTTATTTAAACTTTAAGTTGTCACTTTTAATCTTTGTTGTCATAAAGACATATTTTTTTTTTAAATCGCTTTTTTTTGGAGGATTTTTTAAAAATATTTTGGCAAAATTGAGATTAAATAAAAGAAACAATTATATTGAGGCAAATTTGCATGTTTTTTTTTTTTGACAGCTTACAAGAAAATAAATTTTGTTTCTTTGCCTGGCAATGAATTATCAATCAAATTCCTGGTGCTTCCAAGCTTTTAGTCACAAAATAAGTTCTAAAGTAAGGTTTGGGTTTTTATTATCATTTTTAATCAAATTTAAGTTCATTTTATGGAAATATGATAGTCAAAAAACCGTCTATGGTGAGGCTAGTGTCAAGCTACTCATTTTTTTCTGAAAAGAGTACATCTTTTGATTCTGGCAGAGTTGTTCTTCTCCTGTCAGATTGTTTTCCATTTGATGTGGTATCTTGGGCTATGCCATGTGTAAATACTTTTAATAAATATATATATATATATATATATATATATATATATATATATATATATATATATATATATATATATATATATATGTATAGTTAAATATTTCATAAATGTGCAACCGACCATAAGCAATCAACGCCAAACTAGTGATCTGGGTACGATGGTGACCCATCACTCTTTGATGAGACCGTGGGATACATATTTCTCACAGTATACCATCCTTGAATGAACAGTGCAATTAAAAAGATTCCACCAAATTTATATGCTGTTACAGTCAAACCTCTTTAAAACAAACTCAAAAGGACATTTAAAAGGAATTTGTCTTTCGCCATTGGCTCTTCCAAAATGAGTATAATGGATTATAATGGTGTTTAATTTATGAAAATACTTTGCATAATACATTATATTCACAATTTGGCATAAAAGTAGACTTATATTCACTTTGATTTCCATCTACCTACAGTTGAACCCAGTTTATCAAGGTCCCATCAAAATGGATTTCCAGATTGTTCAGGTAAATTTTGAAAGTATTTCTTTATATATTTGTTTTCTTAATTCATAAAAGTTGAAATTATTTTAAAGGTTTTGTAAATAAGAAAAACACTTTCTCAAAAACATTTTCAAGGTGAAAAGATACTTTTATTTATTAATTTTGTATATTATGTATCCTAATTGTAGTTCAATTCTTCAAATTAACAACTGACATATTTGGGTGTAATTTTCTTCAGTGTAATCTTTAGTTAAATGCTCAATGGTCAGAAAGCAATTGAGCAACACATTTCGGATATATGTGAGTTTTCCAGATAGTTGATCATGGAAAAAATGAAGCTCAATTTAAACCAATGAATATTTGTAACGCTTCTGAAAGTTAAAAATCAACATTTTCTCAATATTGATTCAGTAGAAAAGCAACAAGTAAAGGATTGTTCTCAAACAATGTCACACTTTGAGTTGAAAGAGTTTTTGAAATAATGAGTTTGACACGAACGAGGGATCGGGTGGGAAAAAATGCTGTACCACATTTTGGTTGAATGAAAAACATTTTTTATTACAATATTTTTAAGTGATACAATCAAACTTCATTAAAACAAACTCAAAGGGAACTTTAGAATCAATTTGACTTATACAAAAAAGGAAATAAACAACAAGCAATAGGACAAGGCTCGCAAGTGTAGTTCCTCTCAACAGTAATTTGTTTTAAGCATGTTCGAATTAACAAGATTCGACTGTGTTCCTTATTATGTGACAAGGGGAGGGGAATGGCAAAATATGGCGCTTTGTGGTAAGAGGGGAAAGCAAGTTAAATGTGTTGAAAAATGTATGACATTACTTATGGACAGCTCCTAGTAAAAATTACAAAGTGAAAATTAGACCACTCACAAAAAACAGATCAAGACAGACATTTATAAAAATTTCTGTCACAAAAACAAAACCTTTTCATAACACTGAGAATTGTATTCTTAGCTTAAATGTGTGTTACATTTTCTTTTCATTCCTTTCCAAAACTATTTCTGGCAAACATATTTAATGCATCTAATTTTCTCTGAAAGAAGAATGTTTTGTACAAGATTTTCGATTATTTCTCAATTTATTTTCTCTTAAAGGAGGAAAAGACAACCTTCTTTCGGCAGTGGAGTAGACAAAAGTAACAAGAAAGATGCATTTAAAAGTCAAGCATGAATTAATTTTTACCCCTTGAGAAGGGTGCACCAAAGGTAGCCAATTGTAGGGCGGGATATACCCCATAAAAATGCCTAGAGAAAACACTATATCTTCGCTTTAAAGAAACAGTAGAAAATCTTACTGTTTTTAGGCTTAAATATCTTACTGTTGCTCTGAGGTGACAATAAGTGTGTTTTATCATAAACTTCATTTCTCTTAGCGTTGAATCAAAACAACTAAAAGATTTATTCACCTTGACATTGTAATGTAAAACTAGTTTGGCAGTTAACTGTAGCACCTAGAAGCAAAAGAGTGGTAAGCGGCCAAATTAGAAATTTGGAGATAACTCGTACAAATGATAGAAGAAACTCTAATTTGTTTTAAAGAAATGAGTAGTTGTAGTAGCTGTGGTAACAATACTACATTCATACAGCATGATTTCAAAAATATTTCCAATAAAAGCCCGCTTCCAGTTTTAATTTATCTTGCATTTTACTTAAAATTTAAAAAGCTCCACTTTTATCCTTCTCTTTACCTAAATGGAACTTATGCATCAATTTCATTAGTATAAACTCTATAGCAATGATCTTTTATTATTTTATTTCATAACTTAGTATTAATACAGTCGAACCTTGTTAAATCGTACAGGCATAAGAGGAATTATTGTTAAGACTAAATAAATTTCCGATCCCCATTCTACTGTTTGTTGTTCTAATAAGACAAACTACGGTTAAGACGAACTGATTTGAAAGGTCCATTGGAGTTTGTTTTAATGAGGTTCAACTGTACTACCAGATTTTCATTTTTGACAGTTCTGTCTTTTAATTAGATTCTGAAACACATACAGTGAAAAAGAAAAAGACATCTGCTCACAAATTACTACAGAATGTTGTAGATAATGTGACTGAGAGTTTTCTTAAATACCAAGAAAATGCGGAATCTCGATTTCTAGAGAGGTTCACTCAGATTGAGCAGGAAAGGATGAGAAAAGATGAAAACATGCAAAAGCTATGGATGGAGTTTGAAGAAAGACGGAGGAAAGAAGAACAGCAACATGAACTGAGAATGATGTCTCTTTTTGGCCAATTTTTATGCCAAATGAACGATAAAGATATTGAAAGAACATAGCATGAATGTAAATCTGCTATGGAGATGGTAAATGTATAGACTCAAGTACAATGCTATCTTTGTTCAAAACATATGAAAAAGATATGAAATGATTTCAGATTCTTGTCATAAGAAAACTAGTTGCTATAAAAATTAAAATCTTTTTGAAAGCAAGCATCAAATAACTATAAAAAGTCTTTCATTAAAATTTATCTTTAAGAATATATAATTTCCCCTTAAGGACAAGGGTTCCCAAAGTGATTGCTGCAGGGTAAAGCATAGGGTGTGGCTAAGCGTCTGTGGTATTCAAGAGTGAATTCAGATGGGAGTCATAACCCCTCTCCCTCTTCTTTTTTAGCAACTAAATATAGGCTAAAACTGTATTTTGAGGACTTATATTTCAAAAAACTTATTCCAAACCCTTTATTTGTGCCTGGATATTGCAATTTGACCCGCTTTTTCTGATGATGACTCCTCCAAAACCAGAAACTGGATCTGCCCTTGCTGGTATCAATGTACTGTAAAATCCCGAAAGTAACCCTCCTCCTTTTCAAAACCAAACAGATACATTTCAGGAGGGGGGTTATAATCAAGATTTAAGATTTAAGTATATTCGGGATTTAAGATAAATTTCCATTTAGACGAGGTGGGGTATATTCGATGGGGGGGGGGGGTTACTTTTGGGATTTTGTGGTATATATGCAATATAGGTAGACTATGGTGCATGAGAAAATTCTAATACTATAGAGCAATGGTGGCCAACCTTTTTAGGAAGAGTGCCACTATCTGGAGAGAAAAAGCTCAGCGTGCCACATTGTATTTTTCTAACAAACTGAAAATTTTTAAAAAGTTAAAAATAGATTCTATGTTGGCTGACTATGTAATTCTTACTCAAATGAAACATATTTCCTCGTAAATCTGAGTAATTGAAATCTAAATGATAATAAAGATAAAACAGTCCGAACTTAAGAGTTATCGTTAATTAACACTTATATAAGTTCTGTCAGTTGGCTTATGCTTAAAAAGAAAACAAATAACATCAAACATTCTCCTCTAAAAATTAATCCGTCTGTACTTAATGTGGTTTATGAGTCTGTACCTTTTTTATCAAGTCTCTAATTTTAAGATTAATTCTTGAGAATCCTAAGAAGTTTAAGTGTTTTAAGTGCCATCAATTAATATTCAACAGTATTTAGATTTTTCTGCATTCATAACAAAAAATATTTGTTCAGAAGCGTATTTTGAACCAAATCTACAACAGCATCAGACAGCTAAAGTGTGTAAATGTGAAAAAAATTTTGTTGGTACAAATTTCCGAATTTCTATATAACGTGGATGACTTTCTGTTAAAGTAAGCTCTTATATTTGATTGCCAATGCAAAAGGTCAGTAATGCTGATTTGGATTTCAGAAGGGTAACAAGTAGTGTCTTGCAGAATAATAGACTAAGAATGAAAATATCAGCATTTTTTTTTATGATCCTGAAATTCACCAAACCTAACACTGAATGTATACTTAAAATAGGTGGCTCCATATATTATTGGAAAATTATTAAATTTGGGTTGATACTTTCAGTATTAAATTTAATGTTTTATTCTTTTTTCTCCAAAGTTGAAAGAAACTGAAGTTTCATCATATAGGAATGTAAATGTCCTATACTGGTTTAGGAAACTTTTTTTTGTACAATCTTAAATTTAAATTACTTAAAAGCCGAATAAGAAGCGCGATGACATAGCTAAATTCATTTGCTGTTCTTCATTCCTAAGTAGCAAGTCCTCATTACTTTCCTTCCAGACATTTTAAAAAACACACTGGCTAAAATTCCAAAATCTTATGACTATTTTTCCTTTGAACAACTATTGCACATTTCTTCTCTTTCTCCTGAGAAAAGGAGAATTCAGAGCTCTACTTCGTAGTTTGTTAATACAGTGAACTCTACAGGGTCACCTACAGAGAAAGTCTCATTCTTTGGCAAGGAGTTTGTGATAAATAATTCGATGATACTTTTGAAGTTTTTTACAAATTATTTTTAAGTAATGTAACCCAACAATTTAAGGCTCTTCATTTGTTCAACCATACCGAATTTTGTGCAATCTGGTTTCTTAATTTTAGTTGCAGAGTTAACTTTTTTAAGAAATTTCATCACCCTCACCCGTAGCTGAAACTATTGTAGATCAAGAATCCATTCTGCAGCATCGAAAGTTTCATTCGTGTCAAGCGCAAATATACTTTACAAAGCATTATCTGTAGCGTCTCCGTTTTTGTTGGATGTCCGAAGCTAACGTTAAGTACTTTGCAATATTGTAGATTTTGCAATATTGCAGACAATTTTACGCCAGCCTTCTGACACTTAATCGTCATAATATCATTATATTTATCAGTTCAAGGGTTTGAGTTTTCGTCTATATGTTTGAGATCGACATTTTTTCCTCAATTTCTTAATTTTTTCAAAAAGTCTTAGCGTGCCACAGTTACTGCTCTGCCGTGCCACTTTGTGGCACGCGTGCCGCGGGTTGGCCACTCCTGCTATAGAGGGTGTTGAGGATTGGAATATTTTGCAAATTCCTGTCTCAACTTTTTGACATGCTTGAAAGTAATTCTTTTTAATAGCTTTTTTCAAATCAACATCATTTGTGATTTCTTTATAGTAAATTTTTTATGTACCGACCCTTTGACCTTAATTTGTAACAAAAGAAGCTCGAGACTCCTATGTTCTTCAGAACTATTTTTCATATGTGAATAGTTCTGAATTTTGTCAAAAGTTCTAAGATTTCACATGTATAATTGAAAGGAAACATTGGCTGAATCTGAGCTCTTATGCCAAGTCCTACTGAAAGTACAAAATATTTTTCAAAACAAAACTTAATGCAGTTAAAGCTCATGCAGTATTCATACTAGAAGTTTTCAAATTGCATTTTCTATAGAACTTTACTAAAGTTGCGAAACATAATTTGAAACAAAAAACACACATACTAGTTTTTTTTTTTTTTTTTTTCAATATACTTAATGACAAATAACTTTTCTGGTTATTAAAATATATAAATTATAACTTCCCTTTTTCACCTGAAATTGAAAGACTTCAACAAATTAAAAGTGGATGCAAGATTTTCTGTTCAACTTTTACACTGTGTACACTTTTAATTTTAATTTATTTTAAATATAGAAGTTTTATTTTACATTTTGTTTTGCTTTAATCATGATCAACGATTTATATAATTTGCATCTTAAACAGCATTGTTTCTAAAGAATGCAGTAAATAGAAAGGCAAAGAATTTCAAAGATGTTTCATATTATTGATGATATGTAATATGTATTTTCCTTTCTTTTTTAAAACTGCTATGCTATTTTTGTAATTAGATAATAAAGAATACCCCTCTGGTTGATCTTTTATGAGTGTCCTCTATGATTTTTATTAAATGGATTATAAGAGAGAGAGTTACAATACAATTGTATCAGAAAATTGAATTTAGCTATTATTCAATCAGAGCTTATTACAAAACTTACTTGAATTTACATGAATCATATTATGATAGTTTTCGAACATTTTCTCATTCGTGTATTTTCACTGGAGTTCACTGCTAGTCATTTTTACTGGATTTTTATATTGTTAATTTTAAGTTGAGAAACAAGGTGAGTAAAGCCATGCACATCTTGCGAGGGGGGGGGGGGGTACCATCTGAATAAATATTAGCTTTAAAACATATTACCAGGTTTATCACTAAAAATTTTGGTTATTTTTGAGTCACACTGTATGTCTGCTGTATGTTTAGATTGATGTTAAGAGTTATATTGCACAGAACATCTTTTTTAATGCTAAAAACTTGTCATGTTTTTATAATGGAATAGTCAGATAACACAGACTCTGTCTGAAGCAAAAAGGAAATGTACGTGAACTGTTAAAATGAATGAACAGTTTGTTTGCTTTTAGTATTCACCATGCAACTAATACAGTGCAGTACAAAGTAAATGATATAAACTGTAAATGAACTAAGAAATAATTAAATACCTTTGTGTAGAAAAGTAAACGAAAATATAACAATGTTAAATCACAAATTTGCAGACACTTGTTTTGAAGTGTCCAAGAAGGAGCTGTTGGATGTAAAGACAGCCGAATGAAAGACTTTTTTGCACTGAAGAAAGGATTCCTTGAAACACGTATCTGCAGTTAGCTGCAAATTTGTGTGATTTAAGCTTTTTATATTTTCTTTTAAGCAAACAAACTGTTTACTAACAACTGTGTAATTACTGGGATGATTTGGTTTGTCGCTTTAAGGATTACCTTTTGGTACCTTGGTTAACCTGAAACTCAGTTAATCAGGGCTCGGATAACCGCTGCATTTATTATTAGGTAAAAAATAAGTTTTTAAGGCTGGATGAATTCAGAATGAAACCTTTTGAGCAATATAATACATAAAATATGTATGTTATTAATGAAAGAAAAAAAATCTTTTTTTAAGTATCCACAATTAACATTTATGGATTTCTGAAAAGTTTTAAATTATATGTTGTTTATAAATTGATTACTTTTTCTATTAATGTGATATTTGTATATATGATGTTTTAATAAATGACTTTATTACTAAACTTGTGCATATTATGAATTAAAACAAATGTGAGACAACTGATTTTTATTTGTAGTTTTCTGCACTAATTGGAAGATTAAAAGGAAAAAAACTGTTTTTTTTCTTTCTTTGACAGAAAATAATGCTTCACTACCAGGCCTATAATTTCAAATTTTTCCTATGAGGACAAGAACAACCAATATGGGCAATTTCATGGTAATGGACGTATCTATTTTGCGCATAACACCCAACTGTGACTCCAAACATGTTCTATCCGTGTTTAATTGCACAACTCTCTGAAGATCATGAACTCAACTTCTGGTTACTGCAGTCAAATTTTGAAGATTTTCAAAAACAGTAATTTAATTATTTAAATATTTTTTTCTCAGTAGCAGACGTATTTCATAAGACATGTCTTTTACTGATGTAAAAATTATTTAAATATTAATTCTGGAAATTTCGCAAAAATTTATTGCATTTTGATGAATTAACGAATTAGAGTCCATGAAACATATCTAACGTATCAGGAATTTTATAAGTTGTTTTGTGCACACAATTTATATTTTTACTAAAGTGGAATTGCCAGTATGTTCTCAATGTATTTTTTTCTCACCTTTCAAAAGAAAAAATAAATAAATAAATGCCCACACATGTAAAAATGCATTGATTTTTCAGAGCTACAACCTCTACTACTCCCTTTCCCCAAATGATGGTATCTCCTCTACCGCAGGATACATGGATACAACCTATTTATAATGCAACAATGAAGTCTTTCAGCAGTAGTATTATTTAGGAATAGATAGCTATTTGTTGACCACAGTAGATATTTCATTTTAAATTTGGAAGTGTGTGTGGGGGGGGGGGGGGCATAATGGTTGTTCACACGTTCATACCCTATTTTTTGAACCAATAATTGACCTACATTTAGTTCTGTTCTGTCTATTTCAAATCAAGAGAAAACCAAGCTCTGAAATGAGTTATTTAGTTATAAACTGGAAAACTGATATTTTAGAATGGTATACATTTTGTTTTAAAAGAATAGATTTATCCTTGTAAACTTCTACCAACTGACTGTTAATTGGATGTTTGAAATTGTTGTATTATATTATTAAAAAAAAAAAAAAACTTAGTAAATGAAATAAACGCCCTGAATTTGATAAATATATGCTTCAATGGTTCTCAAAGTAACATTTAGTTTACATGTTGAATTCATTTGTGGATGTGAAATTTTAAACATAAGTTAAGGGAAGGTTCCATAACGCCTTTGTAAATCACAGAGCTGATCATGAAGGAATTCATGGCAAAGACTGCAGCATTCAAATTTTTAAAGATTTAATTAGCGAGTATTTAATTTCAATTTTTTTTTCCGATAGGCTAGGGTTAATATTCAGTTTCTTTACAAAGCTGTTATTACATCACATTTTTTTCTTTCTTTTTGCGTAAATCCAGAGGAAGTTTTCATTTATGGGATTATGATTTAAGAGAGAAATTTATAATCAAAGCTGACTAATCAAATAAAGCAGTAGTTTGAAAATGTTCAATTCTAAACAGAACGTTTCATTCAAATCAGGAGTTAGGTATTTACTGTACAACAAACATTTTCAGACACTGAACTTTGAATTAAAACTGTTAAGAGAATATGCACTGACCAACAAGTAATTTTATTGTAATAAAACCAATGTTTGAATATTTTCCTGTAATTTTTTATTTTAATATTTATTAGGAAATATTTTTTTCATAGAATTCAACTAAAGCCTAAGTTGGTTGAACTCTAACAATTTTTTTTGTAAACTAATTAACAAAGTTTCTCAGCAAATAGGTGGGAATTTTTCTTTTTGAAGTTCCGTGATGTGAGGAGAGTATTTGAGAGAAAAATTTGTCTTTCTTGATATAAGAAATTGCTTAGAAGAATAGGCCAGCTATACATGAGTGCCCAATGATGGAGGAGGGGGGGGGGTGCTTCTAAACTTTGGTGCTGTTTTTTTTTAAATTGAGTTTGAGAATTAATGTCATTTCGAACATTTCAAAATGAGGCATTGATGAAAGAATTTATTTAAAATTTTAATCAGCATTAGTTTTGCTTTTAAAATTTCAGCAATGTATTTTTGATAACAAATGTCCACCTGTCTTTTAAAGATAAACAAAATTATGCATTCCCTTAAAATATTAAGGTGTCGGTCTAATTTTAAAACAAGAAGTTTTCACCAATTTAACTTTCTTTCAGGACTTTTGTAAACAAAAGTAAGTTTTTTTTTCCACTTTAAATTAAAGCATTGAAACATTTTAATTTTCTTAGCCCCCTTCTAAAATTACACATATGGAAGCCCATGCAGTGATCAAATTTTCAATTACGGATTTAAAAAATAAGAGAAAAGAGCTTTGAATATGACTGTCCAAACTTAATATTTTTTCTAATTTTAATCTGCATTGGCTTTGCTTTTAAAATTACAACGATGTATTTTAGATAACAAATGTGCATTTTTCTTCCAAAGAAAACAAAAATGAATTCTTTAAAATTATTGAAGTGTCGGTCTAATTTTAAAACAGAAAGTTTTTTCGAAAAAACTTCTAATACTTTGTAAGCAGAAGTAACAATTTTTTTCCCTTTGAATCAAAACCCTTGGGGACTTTGATTATCAAAGTCCCCTTCTAAAATTACACATTTCGAAGCCCATGCAGCTGTCCAGTTATCAATTACAGAAAAAAAAAAGCTTTGAATACAGCTGTCCGAACTTATTGGTGACCTTGTGGCTCTGAGCCCGAGCAGCAAGCTCTCTGCCGCAAGCTTCCTCCTCGACTGTTCAAGCAACTCGTACTCAGGCTCGGCGCCAGTGTCGCCCCTACTACGCAGAAATCGGATTCGCCCTCGACGGCGATCGATACAGTACCCGGATGGGAAAAAGGCGCACTGCAGTCGAAACCGGATCGAACTCGGGACTCGATCTTTTTATGCGGCGCCCTTGATGAAGATTCTGACATATTCCTCCGAATCTGTTGGTTGTCAGAATTCCTTTTTTTTTTTTTTTACCGGTTTTAGAATACGTTCAGCGAATTAATATTTTAATTGTGTTAATTAATTATTCCTGAAAGTTGCTAAAATTTTACATAAATTATTGCAGAAATGAATTTATCCAGTAAACTTTGGTGAAAGACGGATTTCAGAATCATTGGAATACTTGTGGTGTTTCTTGGAACTGTCAAAGGGGTATTTAAAAATGAGTGTTGTTGTCACAGCTGACAGAGGATTCACGTGGTCTGACGAAGAAACTGCATTGTTGCTTCAACTTTGGGGTGATACGAATGCGCAGACTAAATTGACAGGTAGCAAAAGAAACTTCGTTGTCTATGAGAAAATATCGGAAACCATGAACATTATGGGTTTCATTCGAACTGCATCTCAATGTCGTGAGAAAATTAAAAGAATGAAGCGAGAATATACGTTAACAAAACAGAATAACGAGAAATCAAATTCTTCTAAGAAAAGTATGAGATTTTATGAACAATTCGAGAAAATTTTGCTCGAAAAACAAAGTCAGAACCAGAGAAGTACCACTTTAAAACTGTGCCCTAATGAATCGGAACTGGAAGAAATAGAAAACAAGAAAAGTGACGCGCCGCCCAAGCTCATCAAAACCAAAGTACCAATTGCGATTGGCAAGAAACGGCGGGAATTTGAAACAGGTGATCAGATTGCTAGTCTCCCCTTTTTAAGAGATTATTTAAATACTCTTTTAAGAAATAGTTAAATAATAACAAAATATATTTCAGTTTTCTTTTTACGGAATTCTCAATTTGCTTCGAACTATCCCTGAGCGATGCTCGGAAATTTCAGCGATCCATTTATTATTTTTCCCCTAAAAGCGTAAATACTTCGAATTTTCGACTTAAATATGAATCTACATTTTTATCAGGCCAGTGATATTTCGAAGTTTTTCAGTGGGGAAGAAAGAGCTTGTTTCATTGTATTTTATAGGGAGAAAACATCAAAATACATACGGAATTCTTTTAAAACGGGAGGGAAAGGAATTGACGGGTCTGATTTTAACATTAGATAATGAGTCTTAAGGACTACAAATACGAAACCAGAAGAATATTTTTTAGTCTAGGCGTTTTAAATGAAAAAAAAAAAAAAACTCATGTAATCTTGAACACTTCATTAAAATTAAATGTGTTAAAATTTCTTTTGGAAAAACTAAATATTCGTCATATATATATATATATATTTTTTTTGTTTGCTATGATCAAAAACAATAAGTAAAGGAATAAATTGTTTTCAAGGACGTCGATTTTCCGCAATTCGGTGGATGTCTTTTTTTTTTTGTTTTTGTTTTGTTTATTCTCAAAATCCGCCTTCCCCCCGACTTTTCGTTCAAAATTTAGCTTTCTAGAAAGCTTTATTTTATTGAAGAAAAGACTGTGAGCCTGTTATAACGTCATCAAAAAACCCAGAATATTTTAGACGTTGGAGACGATCATTATTTATGTTAATGAAGGATGAAGAAATTAGAATTTCTTGATGTTCTGACAGAGACATTATAACCAAATTCAACTGAAATTTGAAGATAAAATAGGTTCAGTTGGGAAAAAAAGAAAACTGAAAAAAAAAAAAAAAAAAAAAAAAACGGAAATTTTGCACTAACTCAAGAAAAAAAAAAACTTAAAAAACAAGATTTCAATCTTTTTGCATCCTCTGATAGTGTTTGAATTACTTTTAAATTGTAAGAGTTCCACATTTGCGACCTTAACATTATTTATTTAATTTTCTTTTTTAAGATTAAAGTTAAGTTGAATTATGTTGATTTTGAATTAAGTTGGAAAAATGTCTTCTTTTAAAAAAAAATCACTATTAGTTACTTATTTATGGGAAATACTACATTTTAAATAAATATGCATGTTATTAAATATTTAAGATGTTCTCAATATAAATATTTTTACTTTCACTTTATTTTTGAACTTCATACTGAAATGGATTTTAAAAAAAAAATAAGAATTGGAAAAGGGACAGAATAGGAAATAAAACAAATTGATATTCAAATTAAAATCTTGTAAGATGGTTTCTTTTCAGCTCGAATCTGTTAAGAAGAAAGCACCGAAAGTTAAAAAATGTAAATGTGATTAAAAAATGCTGAGGCAATACATTAGCAAAAAGTTCAAAATTGCAACTAAAAAAGAAAAAGAAAGGTACTACTACATCTTTTTAAATGCGTAACTGCTTGAACTTTATTTAAGAGTTTTTTTTTTCCTTTAGAAATTTATTTTAATTATTTTCTTTTTTAAATGATAAAGTACACTACTCTTTATGGAGATATTAGAGTAATGGTTAATGGCTAGTTATTGAAAGAAAAAGAAAGAGTTAAATTGAGGGGGTTAAAATTAAGAGTTAAAATTTAAAAAAGTTTCCAAAGATCCACTCATTTATGCTAATTTGTAAAACTTAGATTTTCTTTACCACTTCACATTTACCAAATCTCATTGCTTTTATTTATACTTATTGGTTACAAATTTTAATTAAAGTATTTTAAGAGTTACTCTAGGGAAATGTTGAGCAAAATAAAATACTTACCTCTTTCAAAATGAACAAATTGGATATTAGTTCTGAAACGTATTGTACATTTAGAAGGAATAATGTTTTTTTTTTTTTAAACTTAACTTGTGTTGAAATAATATTTTTCATTTTTAGTAGTTATTTTGTAGCTTCAAAAAAAAAAAGGTAGAAAATTTTCACCTAAGAAAAATGGGGCAAAGTGAATAAAATGTTTCCATTCATGTAATGAAACATTTTCCATTTTATTCTTAAAAATAATTTTCATCAAATAAATGTTAATAAATAAAAAATAAAATTATTAATGAAAAATAAATAGATGAAGAAATCAATTAATATTGAGAAAAATAAATGAATGAAAAAATAAGTGGATTAATAAGTAAAAGAATAAATTGAGTAGTAAGTTAAGAAATACATATGTGATTTAATAAATGTATGAATAAGTCAACGAAATGAACTATTTCACATTGTCCCAGGTGCACTTCACAAAGAAGTGAAAATTAAAACATGCCTAATATGAACTAAATAAATACTGCACACTGTACTGGACATCGGTAGGTCTCAATTTATGCTTAAAATATTAATTACAAAAATTTTATTTTACAATAAAAAAAAATATTTTTATGCACCACAAATATTAAAGTATGTGCATCAAATTTTGGAAATTACTTATATTATTTTTTCCAATGATTTTTAGAGCTATTTATTTTTTGACTGGGTATTTAGACATTTCATTAAAATATTAGTAGATAGATGGTGCTGTAAATTGCAAAAATATTTTACCATTTCACTTTACTCCACATTCTCCACCTCCCACCCTTTTTTTCTGTTTCAATTCATCTTAATATATTTTAAGCCAAGAGAATTTAGTTTTACCATTCCCTAATTTTTGCTATAATACAGTAGCAGTAAAAAGTTGTTCTCTGAGCTGTGAATGTTAGAATCTTCTTTTAACTATGCAAATCTTTGCATAGTGTGATGACTGTATCGCTAAAGCTGTCTTTGAACAGAAAAATGTATTATCATTATTTTGTAACTTAGAATTATTTAGGAGGATAGCCATTCCAGGAGAAAAAATTGCTCCAATTGATTTTGTTCTTGAATAATGTACTGCCTAAATGTTCAAATTATGTCAGCACAGGGGTCCCCAAACTATGGCTCAGGGTAGAAGAGGTCCATAGGTATCTAAAATCTAGCCTACTCCTGCAGCTTGGAACAGAGCTGGCGGCAAATTGTATGTAGTTCTGCTTTTGCCCTGGCTTAGGAGCGGTAATTTACTGCTCAATACTCAAGCTTTGCTTTCAATTTGCAAGTTGAATCTTACTATTGCTGGGATCTCTCGCTGGGGGTGTGCTAATTTTTCATTCATAACAGTTGTTTGGCACTCTTAGCTTTTATAAGAGAATATCTGCCTTCAGCTCAGTTACTGCCGAAGTCAAACTGATGAATTCTAATGAGGACGAAACTGCAATCTCTGGGTAGCTTAACCGAGATGACAGTGTATCGTATGTAGTTTTACCTTTTCCTGGTTTAGGGGCGGTAATTTACAACTAAAGAAACCAATTTTTGTTTAGTTAAGTCAGGGGTGGCCTACCTTTTTAGGGAGAGTGCCACTATCTGGAGAGAAAAAGCTCAGCGTGCCATATTGTATTTTTCCAACAAACTGAATTTTTTTAAAGTTAAAAATAGATTTTATGTTGACTGACTATGTAATTCTTACTCAAATAAAACATTTTTTCTCGTAAATCTGAGTAATAGAAATTAAAATGATAATAAAGATAAAACAAGTCCGAACTTAAGAGTTATCGTTAATGTACACTTTTATAGGTTCTGTCAGTTGGCTTATCCTTAAAATAGAACCAAATAACATCATTTTATTCTAAAAATTAAACAGTCTGTACTTATTGTGGTTTATGAGTCTGTATCTTTTTTACCAAATCTTTAATTTTAGGATTAGTTTTTGAAAATCCTAAGAAGTTTAAGTGTTTTCAGTGCAATCAATTAATATTCAACGGTATTTAGATTTTTATGCATTCATAACAAAAAAATATTTGTATAGAAACATATTTTGAACCGAATCTACGACAGCACCACACAGCTAAAGTGTGTAAATGTGAAAAAAAATTTGTTAGTACAAATTTCTAAATTTCTATATAACGTGGATGACTTCCTGTTGAAGTAAGCTCTAATATTTGATTGCCAATGCAAAAGTCAGTAATTCCTGTTTGGATTTCAGAAGGGTAACAAGTAGTGTCTTGCAGAGAAATGCACAAATAATTTGAAAAGATCAACATTTTTTTATATCTAGAAAATCATCAAAGCTAACACTGAATACTTAGATGTAAAATTTTCTGCATATATATCATTGCAAATTATTACATTTGGGTTGTTACTTTCAGTATTAATATTTTAATGTTTTATTCTTTCTCTCCTAAGTAGAGAGAAAGAAACTGAAGTTTTATCATAAAAAAAATTTAGGCGGCCTATACTGTTTTAAGAAATTTTTTCCCAGTACAATCTTATATTCAAATTATTTAAATGCCGGACAATAAGAGATGAAATAGCTAAATTCAATTGCTATTCTTCATTCCTAAATAGCAAGTCCTCATTGCTTTCCTTCCAGATATTTTAAAAGACACACTCCCTAAAATTCTAAAATCTTATGACTTTTTTTCCTTTGGATAGCTATCGCACATTTCAATGAAGAAGTAACTTGCCATACTCTCCTCTTTCTCCTAGGAAAAGTTCACAAAACATTCAGAGCTCTAATTCGTAGTTTGTTAATACAGTGAACATTTCATTACAGGGTCACCAACAGAGAAAAAGTCTCATTCATAGGCAAGGAGTTTGTGATAGATAATTCGAAAAAACTTTTGAAGTTTTTCCCCAAATTATTTCCAAGTAATGTAACAAAAACAATTAAAAGGTCTTCATTCGTGCAATCATACCGAATTTTGTCCAATCTGGTTTCTTAATTTTAGTTACAGAGTTAACTTTTTTTTTTAAATTCCATCACCCATAGCTGAAACTATTGCAGATCAAGAATTCTTTCTGCAGCATCGAAAGTTTCATCCGTGTTAAGCACAAATATGCTATACCAGCGGTTCCCAACCGGTGGTTCGCGAACCCCCAGGGGTTCGCGAGGTGCCTGAAGGGGGTTCGCCAAATTTATATTGTAATGGCGGACTTTTAAATATTTTCGTAAAAAATAAAGAAATATTCAATTTACATACATAGTTATTGCTCTTTTAAAATTTGAAAACAAGTCGGATTTTTCCATCTCTATCTGGCTCAAAAAAAAAAGAGTCTCTAAAAATATTTCAGTGGTTTAAATAACCTTGATAAAATACAATTTTCTTTCTTCTTCTAAAACACGAGAAAAAGAAATATCATTTGCAAGTAAAAAAAAAAAGAAAGAATAGTCAAGCAATACAAAATTGGCGGATCTTGAACCTTGTGGATTATGACAGCAAAAGGCTCCAAATTGGAAATTTATTACTGGATTTTACTCAGTTCTCTTTTTTTTGTTCATTTATAATGTTAGTTTTTAAGATAAAGAGTCGCATCAATAGACTCATGTGCAGAAAGGATTTTCCTCATACACACATTTGAAAAATAAATACCGAAATAGACTAAATGCAGAGCCTGATCTGAGACTCAGATTTTCAGACATCGAACCCAACTATCAACTTCTTTGTTCCCTCAAGCAGCCACAAATATCCCATTAAGTTTTTTTCTTCAAAATCAAGGTATGTTTTAAGAACTAATTTATTTTTTTTGAATAACTTGTTTATTATTTTTCTTGTATCTGCAGTTTCAATTTATTAATGTCTCTATTAATCGGTGTTTAAAATAATATTTTTGCATATTGCAATCAACTGCTATGAAAAGGAAAAACAAATTTAGTGTTTTTTTTTATTGTATTCTTACATGTCACTTATTTTAAGACCAGGGGGTTGCGAAATTTTTCTGACGTTACAAGGGGTTCGCAAAGAGAAAAAGGTTGGGAACCGCTGTGCTATACAAATATATCATACAAAGCATTGTCTGTAGCATCACAGCTTTCGTTGGATGTTCGAAGATAACGCTAAGTACTTTGCAATTGTAACTCAGACAATTTGTAAGCCAGCCCCCTGACACTTAATCGTCATAATATCATTACATTCATCAGTTTAAGGGTTTCAGTTTTTATCAATATGATCGACATTTTTTCCTCAGCTTTGGAATTTTTTCAAAAATGCTTCGCGTGCCACTGTTACTGCTCTGCTGTGCCACATTGTGGCACGCGTGCCGCGGTTTGGCCACCCCTGAGTTAAATACTGTTGGCCTCACTTAAACAAGTACTGTCGGTTCCAAGAAATATTATTCTATTAAAGTGGTACTTAAGTGGGGGTACTATTCGGTTTTGAGATATTTTATTTGTATAAGTGAGGTATTAGTTTATCCGTTACATGATTAAGCGGGGGCAACACTGCATTCATTCAAATAATTTTAGTTGATTCTACAAATTTAATTATTAAACAACATATATCTAAGTCACAATTTATTATTTAGGTTTATTATTCTTAAGATTGATAAGCTCATTCAAAATTTATGATACATTTAGCTTTTTTATAATTATTTTATTCTTATTAAATTGAAACTAATGGGTTTAGTGTGAGTAAAATAGTGGATGGAAGAGGGCATAAGATTAATATTGTCTCATTTTTCTAACTACTAATACAACTTCTAATTTCTGTATTTTTGTCTTTGAAAAGAAACCACAAATCCATGGAGTCCTGATGTTGTACTAGTTGAAGGTGAAGAAACTCCATCACAAACATTATTTGAAAGCCAAAATTCAGCATCAACAAGTGTAACTAACGGTAAAAACAGAATTTACATTTCTTTAATATCACAAATTTTATACTCAGTTCTAAATGTGTAGTTTGTGAATAGAAATTAATCTTTAATGTTATTAATCTATAAAGAGTCATTCCATAGTGACTAACGTAACATTCAGAGCTGGTTTTGTAACTGTTTTTACTTGTAACTTAAAGGGTAAAAAAATATTTTTTAGTTATGCTGGTGGATTTACAATGTACATGGTATCTATGAATCATTTCTGCTAAGAATTCAAACAAAATTACTGACATTAAATATTTTTTCAACCAAAATAGCAGTGTGACTAACGTAACATTTTTGCAACCTGGAAAATTAATGCTCATGTTGTGAGGCAAACATTTCTCAAAGTGAAGCAAGTTTTAAAAATTGAATGATGTATTTGAAAAATGTGTAAAGTTGGCTTTTAAAAACATAAAACACATTTATTAAATCTTAATTTTTTGTCTTAAGTGTCACTTTTACTCAAGATGGAGTGTGACTAACGTAACTATCAAATAACAAGCAGTAAACACATTATAAACTATTTATTATGGCTGATCTCGGTGATAATTACAATACTTTTTCAATTTTTTCAAACTTCTTAGGTTGTATGATTTTTAATTACTTATTTATTTATTTATTTTTTGATACTTTTTTCACTTCAGTATTTTTTTTTTTTCTTCAGCTCAGGTTGACATTTCTATGGAATTACCCTAAACACTAATACATCTACTTATTCCCCCCCTCCCACCTACAGACAGCTCATTTAGTGGAGTAGCAAAGGGGGATAGGATAAGAGTAGAGAAACCCTGTGAACAATTATAGTTATATGAATGTGTTTAATCTTGCATGTGAAAGGTAGTGTCAAAATACAGAACGTTTCTGCAAAAGGGAAGGGCTGGCAGGTCTTGGTTAAGAAAGAAGCGGGATTAGAAGGGATAGCTTTGAAATATTTCAAAGAGAGAGGACTGTTCCTTGTTGTAAGGTCCTCTGTCTTGATTGTGGCCCTACGTCTATTTATATATATACAGGGCCCGTGCTAGGGATTTCAAATCGTAGCCAAATTTCAAAAGTCTTAGCCAATTTTTGAAAGAGTTAGTCAAAAAATTGATTATTTTTTTTATAACACAATACATATTTTTTTTCCAGTGGAAATTTTAGAGAATTTTCTGCTAGCCAAATCATTTTTTTCCCCTGAAATTTAGATTTTATAGCATTTGGCGAGGTGACGAATGCTTAGCAGGGGCCATGATATATATATATATATATATACAAATATAAAAAATATTTCAAATTGTTTAAAAAAAGATAAATTGGATTTTATTAAAAAAAAAGATTTTTTAAAAATTTATTTAAAAAATAAATATAAAAATTAGAATTACAGGGTACATGATGGCATCTGCAATACACTAAAATGCAATGTAAGGAAGCTTTACTTACAGTAAAAAAGTACTTGTCAACAATCTTGCACGTATATTTAATATAATATTTTTAAAATATTTGCATAGGTGTTTCTATAATTTTCAATCCAACGCATACATTGCTCTTCATTTTTTGTGAATTTTATGCACATATTTTGTGAAAAAATATGTAAAAAATGGTAATACTATAAATAACATATGATGAAAATAATTGTAACTAAATTTCTTCCAATTAAAAACACTTCCTAACACAATTTACTGTACATACTAAACACTATGAGCCTTCTGTAGTTTAAATTTATAATTACCCTTACCAGTGGTGTTGAAGACTGAAATCTTCCTCCTTTTTTTTTTTTTTTAATTTAAAATTTTCCCCTCACTTTTAGAATTCTACGCCTTTTTAATTTTAAGAACTCTGTCTCATGTTTGCATCAGAGTAAGCTTCCCCACTTTTTCCTATAATAGCACTCAAACTTGATTGAAAATCCCAAATAGATTTTTGCACTTTTAAAATAACTCTTAACTCAAAATACTTTTAATTTTCTACTTTTCCTTTCAATTAAAATTAGCGATGGGCTGAATTTCTCACCCTAGTGAATGATTATAAGCACATATAATTCTTGAATTTATGTGTTTCATAGATGTATACCAATAATAATAAAACTGTTGATTCTTCAAATCAAGTAAGTACTCAAAGAAACCAAGATCAAGTGAATACAACAAAACGGGGCAGTTAAAAATATGTTACTTCAAGTTTTATTTTCAAGTAGAGTTGAACTTGGTTAGTACGAAATGCTAAAAATTCTCATGTTTGTTTGTACAACCTGTTATTGAGGAATTTGCAGCTGCATCTGCATATATCAATAACATTCACTTTATTTTAAACTCAATTTGTAAAATTTACTGAAAAGAAAAAATAATGGAGATTTATCTCCTAGAAAATACAAACAATCAGTAGGTAAACATATAAGTCTCAATATAAGACGATTCAACATATCCTTCGTAAGAGTCATTCCGTAGTGACTAACGTAACATTCAGAGCTGATTTTGTAACTGTGTTTACTTGTAACTTAAAGGATAAAAAATATTTTTTAGTTATGCTGGTGGATTTACAATATACATGGTATCTATGTATCATTTCTGCTAAGAATTTAAAACAAAATTACTGACAGTAGATATTTTTTCAACCAAAATAGCAGTGCGACTAACGTAACATTTTTGCAACCCTGAAAATGAATGCTCATGTTGTGAGGCAAAAATTTCTCAAAGTTAAGCAAGTGTTAAAAATTGAATGATATATTTGAAAAATGTGTAAAGTTGGCTTTTAAAAATATAAAACACATTTATTAAATCTTAATTTTTTTTAGTCTTGAGTGTCACTTTTACTCAAGATGGAGTGTGACTAACGTAACGTGACTAACGTTACGTGACCAACGTAACCATCGAATAATAAGCAGTATAGACACACTACAAACTATTTATTACGGCTAATCTTAGTGATAATTACAATACTTTTTCAATTTTTTAACTTCTTATGTTGAATGTATTAATTTATTTATTTTTGGATACTTTTTTTACTTCAGTATTTTTTTTTCTTCGGCTGAGGTTGACATTTTCATGGAGTGACCCTTAATACCTAGTTAGTTTTGTACAACTATACAAATTAGTGAATAATTTCTTTTAAAAAAAGTACTGCTTTGAATTGAAAAAAATTTCGGTGAAGAGGAAGGACAACAGTTTTTGTACGTTTCGCCATGAGAGTTATATCACTGTATATTTTCCAAAAATAACTGTGGTAAAAGTAAAATTGAAGGTTATTTACAAATAATGAGATTAAACAGCTTGTCTTTTGCTATGGTAAATTGTTATGTTAGCTATTATTCCGTTAATCTAATGCTTTATGTTTAACTTCAAACTTCTTTTCCTACATAGGTGACCTGCCTACCAAGAAAAAAAGAAAAATCTCTTCCCGAATATCAATGTTCAAATGCATGATGGATTCCTTGACTTTAAAATTCATGAAATATCAAACAGAATCTGACGAGAGGATGCTAAACAAAATTGAACAATTGGAAAATGAACGCAGTGCCATGGACGAAAGAATTCAAAAAATGTGGATGGATTTTGAAGAGAGGCGATCAGCTGATGCCAGAGAACATGAAATAAATATAATGAATGTTTTTCGAAACATTATAGATCAAGTTAAAAAAAACCAGGGAGTTGCTAAGTAAACATTTTTTTTCTGGTTTTATTAACACTATAAATATTTAGTAGGTTAGGGTGGAAGAAATTCTCATTGGAAAATGAGTTTACCATTATAAGATTTTCTCCCTCTTTGTCCAATTGATAAACTTTTAAAGGAAAGAAGTTAGTTTTAAAACCTTTACCTTCATTTCATCAGATTGATTTCATTAATGACATTATTTAAGGCTGTTTGGACATTTACAATGGTTATAAAAGATTGTTGAAGTTATGTAAGAGCTTAAGAAGTACGCACACTGTATTACATTCCTTGTAAGAGGCTGTTTAACTTTTTCATATTTGTTTGAATGAGTCATACACACAATTTTTTTTGTTTTAATATTCAGGCCTTTAATAAGTGCTTGTTGTACTATAAACTTCAGTAACTCTTGTGCCCATGATCGACTATGTACATAAATTACTTTATTTCTTTGAAGACTAAATACTTTAATTTAATTCTGGTTTATTATACACCTTAAAGCACAATGATCCTCCAAATAAAATATTAAAAATTAATTTGTTAAAAACTACTGATTCAAAAAATTCAATTTAAATTCTAAAACTAAGCATAATACTTGGAAATTAGTTTAATACATGTTTAATGTGTCTTTCATCTCCAGCTATAATAGGGTGTAAAGAGACAGCAAAATATTGCATCACTCGCTGCAGAGTCAAAGTTTCAAGTTTTCAATAACGTCTAAATTTTGAATCAAACGATTAAATGTTGGCACACTCGTACTTATTGTTTTGTTAAAATTAAAAAAAAAGAAGAAAAAAAAAAAAGAAATGTGGGAAATAGTAGGCAAGGTCAAAAATTTTCAAACAAAAAATTTTTTTAAAACAACTATTACCTCCCCCCAAAACTTCAAAACCGTACTTTTTCTTTTTTCAGTTTATTTATTGGTTTCTTTTGTGCATGTTGTTTAGTAATGTTTTTATGATACATTAATACTTCTTTTATACTTTTTATCCCCCTCTATATAAAAAAAAAGACTGAGGCTTTGTCTAAAAAACAATAGATTTGAAATAAATAAAACCTTAAATGCATTTACACAAATTGGCTTTATCTTTGGATATAATTTCTTAAAATAAATCATTTATGTTGTTACTTTTTCAAGTTTAGGGAACTAAAAGTAGATATTAAAAAAAAGTGTTTCATTTTTAATATGAGTATTTTTATCATGTGTGTTTTAAGTATTATTAATACTAGTTTCGTTGCAAATATTGTGAATTGTATTCATCAATGTCTTTGTTATTGTGTTTAACCAACTAACTGTGATAAATTTAAGTTCTCTATAAAGCTTGAAAATATAATGAATTATAGTTGTGTGTATGTGTTTTAATTTTTTATTGATAATTCATCAGAAAAGAATTGCTTTACAAAAGGAATTAATATGTTAATAAAATAACCCCAACAGTTGGTGTTGAGGCCCTTCAAGAACTAGATAAAAGGGAAAAAAAACATTTTAATAGTAGGACACAAGTAGAAGTAGTTAAAAACTTTATGAGGCATTTTATATATATACATGAGAAATCATTTTACAACATAATCTTGAATATCATCTTTACAAAATATGAAAGAAAAGTTATGAATAAACAAATGAATTGATCATTACTTATTTATGATATAAAATATCACAAAAGTCACTTTTTCTGGACGTCTGGCCATGTGTCCAATAAATTTTTAATACTTCTTATTTGTTCCTTTGAAGGACTAGAAACCTAAGTGAAATAAATGGTACCATTTATAATAGAAACAATTTTATTACACACATAAATAAAAGTCATAATACTTTGGTTTTTCAAGAAAAAAATTAAAAGTAAGCAGCACTAACAGTTACAGACCAAATTTTTGTGAATAAGATCCATTCCTTCCTTCTATTTTATCAGCCTATTATAATCTTTTCAGTTGTATAACTTAGAGCATAATACACCATTAAAGCAAGAGCATGATAATAGTTTTTCCCATTATATTTTATTCTCTATAGCACAATATGGTTGAGGCGAAAAATACAACGTAAATAAAACACGAATTATCCAGAAAATAACTATTAATTTAAACTGTATTTTCTTGATAAGTTGTTTATTTAGGTTGGTTTTTCACTTCTATCATATTTTAGCACTAAGCTTACTTGATTGTTTTTTGTTTGATAACAAAATACGTAACTAACATGTTCTCCATGTGATTTTGCACACAAATGTCCTAAAATTGACATCAGATGCCTGATCTTATCTTTTCAAAATACTCCATCTCAAAATCAACCTTTGCTGATACAGAACCTTTTTATCATACATAGAGGAACTCAACTAGCACTGCACTGCATATGCAAAATTACTTATAAGTGGAGAGGAGAAGGAGACAGGCATATTTAAGCTCTACTGATTTGTTTGGTAAATTAAAAGTCCCACTGTTCATTAGAATAGATAATTATAAGAAAATATTACGCTTTATTTACCATGTGATGGTTTTTACAGACTTGGAATACAACTTTAAGGAGGAAAATATGCATTTAGTCATTTGTATTTATACTATTCATTCCTTTTTTCTGGTTCTAAGAGATAAGTGTATAAAGCTTCTAATGTTAATTTTGTCTCATTTAAAGAGATTTTAGCATTTAGAGTAGTCGATTCTTGATAACTCAAAGCCTTATAACTTGAATGTTCCTTTATCTCAAAATTTTCATTGGGTCCCAAACTCTTGAGGTAGACACATTGTCCCTCTGCGGGAACTTCTTATTACTGGAACTACCAATAACTTTAGCTTTCAGCCAGTCCCGAGGGACTTCCAGTTATCAAGACTTGACTGTAGTCCTAAAACCAGTGATCCTCAAACATTTTGGAGTCAAGATGTTTTTTCGGAAATAATATTTTCCCCAAGGTGCTTTTCCCAAACTAAACATATGACTAATCAAACCTAACAGATAAAACATTAAAACTTGCATAGTTTCATTGCATGTACTATGCAGGTTAAAAGGTTTGTACTATTTTGAGGCAAAGCTGCTGCAAAATATTGCAAAAGTTTCATAATTAATGAGTCTTTAAAGTGAGTTATAAAACTTCAAGGGTTCTGTGAAGACTTCATGGTTATTCTAGGTACTGCATCACATAGTTTTAGAATAAATATTTTTAAACTAGAAAGAGTAAAAATTGCTTTATACCTAGAAAGGCTGAAGGGAGCAGTGTGGCCCGCTCTTTTTTTGATTGAATTAAAAAATTTTTTTTAATCTTACGGAATAATCTCACATGCCTGATGCATCTTCTCCTGATTCCCCATGCCTGATGCATCTCTAAATAAAAACTCAATGTTTAAGGATATTATTTAGACAGGTTAAAATGTGAAGCCAGTTTCTATTATGAACAATCCCTACCTGTGAATGTCAGCAGGGTTTAGTACATGGAATCCCAATCAGCTGAAAAAAATAGGAAGCTAAAACTAAAACTCTAGTAGATTGCATTTTCCCCAGTCGCCGTCAGTAAAACAAGCGAATATTTTCCCCCTTTTATTGGAAAACCTTTAGGGGCATCTGTAACCTCTTCAGTACTCCCTGGTATAAGGTTTAATTTTTACCCTGCTATGAGGCCAATGATTAAATTATTAAAATAAAAACTCAAACAATGAAACGTCAAAAAGCTCCTTTAGGTTCAGTAAATTATTATTAAAATGGTAATTATAAGTAAAAAAAATAAATAAACCATTGCTTAAAACATGTAGTAGTGATACAATTAAATAAATTAGTAATTACCGTTTTTTCTTCATCAGATGAATTTATATTTCGGAGCAAGGATTTTAGAAAAATCTTGAATCCAGGTAGACGTGGCACGCCTTCAAGTTTAGAATTTGCATTTAATGTATTTTTGTCGGCGTTTGTACAAACCCACAGACACCAAATTCTGTGTTCATAAAAAGGATTAAAAGGCTCACTTTCCTAGAAGAAAAAGGGTTGAAATTTTGAAAATAATTATGACAGATATTAAATATAATTATGTAATTTTAAAACAGAAAGTTGTACATATACAGCTGAACCTTGTTAACTCAAACATCCTTAAAACAAATTACTGCTAAAACGAACTACATTTTTGTCCCCTTTCTCCTGTTTGTTGTTTATTTTTTGTCGGATAAGATGAACTATGGTTAAAACAAATCAATTTTAAAGATACCTTGAAGTTTTTTATGACAAGGCTTAACTGTATAATGGAAACCATATGTTAAAATAATTAGATATAATTTATAGTTTGCTATGGAATAATCCAGTAGGCTTTTAAAAGGATGTTTGAATGAAAAATATTTTTGAAACTTCTCTAATACTGGCAATTTTAGTATTTTTCAGCACCAATTTGCACTGAATAGCACATATAGTTTTGGAGCTCTGAATTAAAAAACAAACTTCAACTTTTTCATTTGGAAGAAATGCAGAAACGGGAGTACAGTATTTTGAAGAAAAGTAACGTAATCATCGTTATATAGGCCAAACCTCGTTCAAACAAACTCCAAGAACATTTAAAACCTATTTGTCTTAACCATAGTTCATCTTATCTGAAGTACAATAAATAGGAATCAATATGAAGGGGATCATAAATAAAGTTTGTCTTAGCAATAATTTGTTTTAAGCATGTTCAGATTAATAAAGTTTGACTGTATACTTTCAAAAAAGAAATCAACTAAGTACAGGAAATTTTCATTACTACTTCGTATATATATATATATATATATATATATCATAAATAAAACAACTCACAAAAGTACTAGAGAGTCTCTTTCTTTTTATGACCGGCTCATCAGAAGAGTTTTCAGTCAGAGAACTATCGCAACTGGCAATCTTAGGAATTGGGGTCTTATCATTTTCATTATCTTTATCTGATTCCAAGATAGAACTTTTCAAAGAAACAAAAGAACCACACCATGCAGATCGTTGACAACTCTCACATGTTAAAAATGCTTTAAAGCTTGAAGACCTACAATGATAAAATGAATTAAAATACAATTTTTTTTTGGAAAGGAAAAATACACACACACATTCAGGGGAAATGCTATTACTACAAATTTGAAAGCTACTAAAATATACAATAAATGAATAAATAGAAATATATATATATATCAACATAGCATTTTAGAAAATGATGCAAGTCTCTGCAATAAGTGCAAAGCATTGTCAAGAAAACTGAATTATAATTGCTCTATAAACTGAACTTGATGAAGGTCTTGGCATCTTATGCCCAAGAGCCAAATTTAACCTGGCTCTAGCAGTAGATTTACAAGTAGATGCAGAAAATCGACATTGTGCAGATTTTATGATCATGTAACATTAAATTCCTAGTGCAGTTTTACATAATATAAGAGTATTGGTGCTTCCATCTGGTAGGAAAACTAAGGGTGAAAATTCTTCTGATAATAGTATTCATCGATAGTGGACGGTGCGGCATTTCTGCCGAAATAAAATGCAAAAAATTATTTCTAGTTTGATCAGTAGATGTAAAAATAGAAATCTACAACTGCTACATTACTCCATAAACTAGAAATAATTTTTCACATTTCATTTCAGCATAAATGCAGCACTGACCTATTCCTCCCGACTCACCGTTACCGGTGAAATTACACAACTGAAAAGATCTTTACAAATAGCCTCCTTTTTTACTCAGTATGCTTGGAAAAGATAAATCAGGAACGATACAAACCCCAAAGCGACTATTTAATTGCTGAAGCTGAAATAATATCTGCTATTTATTATAAAATATTAAAAATAATCAAAATGAAATTTAATAGTATTTTAGAGTTACCTGCATATAGAATTTCAAATATGTAATAAAAACCAAGACTTTAAAAGATCATCCAAACTTAAAACAGATATGGACACAGATCTTTGTTTTTCCTTGGATATCTCCAGATAAAGATACGAATATCCGTTACAAAGCTAGTAAGTACAATAAAGAAAAAAAATTCAAATTTGTAATTTCAGTACAAACATACTCTTTTTTCTTAATACTCCACCCAGTTGCAGCTATGAGAACTGCAGATTTTCCGTAGGCACTTTCAACTTCTGAATTCATTTCAGCTATTTTGCACAAAGAATGAATTTGATCATCAGATATCTCCTATTTAAAAAAAAAGTTTTTAACATAAATTATATAAGATGTCCAGAGAAATTGTATAAGATGTAACAGAGAAATTATATAAGATGTAACAGAGAAACATAAACACAGTTTGTTTTTAAACAATGTTAACATTGATGCATATAGGCTTTATACTTTTAAATTGAACTCACAGTAAGAGCAAAATGGTTTTTTCCTGACTAACTAAAAATGATCCCTGATTTTGCATCCCCTTGCAGCTATTCCAAAATACTTCCGGACAGGAAATGAATCCTTGACCTATTCTGTTACATTCACCAAAATTGGCATAAATTTGCCCTTCTAGGACTCCAGTTTCAGAATTGTTTCAAAGACTAGAACCTCCCCATCCTCCACTTTTACATTATTAGAGAATTTCTCAAAGCAAAAGACTGATTTTGGAAAACTTAGGGGGTAATGGAGCATATGAATCTTCACTCCTTTAAATTATTCAAAGTTAGATTAAAACAGAAATTTCATTACATCAACTTAAAATAGTGTTTTCAGGGCTGCAGCTTTGATGGGGAAAAGAGGGTCAGCAAAACGACAATCTTTCAGTACTGTTCCACAGATTAGTTTTACAGCTGGCTGTCTTACATTTTTTTTCCTTGCCTTTCCCTTTGATAAAATGGGGGTCACTCGAAAGTTTAAAATTTTCTGCTAAAAATGACATCAATTCGAAAATTCTACGAGCATTAGAAGAGCTGTTATAATCGTTTTTAGAATCCCGGAACTCAAGGCTTACATTGAGCAAGCCAAACGATTCTAGTATGGTTAAGCTTGAGCATAAAATTAAAAAATGTGCGAAATTGAATTTATTTTCTCAACTGAAATTAACTTATTTTGTTACCCCGATTATGTCTTTTAGCTCCTTTGAATATTTCGGGTTCTATTTTTTAAACTTTATTTTACAGCGTACTAAGCCTTTTTGTCTTATTGAAAATGAATTAAATTGAAATATTTTCAATCATCTCACACAAGTCGTCTACTTTTACTTTCTCAGTTTTAATCAAAAATATTGCTTTGCATTTTAATGGAACTTGCAACTTATTTTTATTTTTATTTTAATTGTCAGTTTCTTTTGGAACCGATGTTGCAAGTTATTATTTTATCTGTCTTTAACTTTAAAAGACTTAGCTATGGTGGTTTTGAATGATTTTAAGTGTATTTTAACGAGATGAACATCTCTTTGGCAAAGGAAGTTCTAACTGAAAGTAGTTGTCACTACATCAGCATTTTCTCACTTCATAAAATATGCTTGGAGTCTACGTAAGATCATGTGTGCATATTTTAATTTATGAAACTAAGTCATTCTTTTTATTTTCGAGATGAATGGAAAATTTACATGCACTCACTTAGTTTTTTTTAACTTTATTGCACAAGCACAGCCGTGCTGATACAGCTATTATGGAGAAAAGTTCATGTATAACTAAAACAAAAAGTATATACCATACTCATAAAAATGAAAACATAAAAAGGCAGTAAGTATACCAAATCGGATGTGGCTGTTTTCGCAATTTCAGGCAGAAAATCTTTAAAAGTTAGGCATGATTTTACTCTTTGCAGAAATTGGTTCAATGCATCTTCTTTTGACAAAGCAGACATCCTAACAAAGATTTCTGCAAGGGAAAAAAATTGCTGCTATGAAAAGAAAACAAAAGTGCATATGTATTAAGGGTTGAATACATACTAAATATGCCATGAACTAAAAAACAACCGAGATTTAAGAAAATGATCAATAAAAATGCAAAAAGGTAAAAAATTTACAAGAAATATAATTACCTGGACATGGAGTTATAGGCCATGGGCAGTATTTCCTATGACAATCTTTTAAATCTGTCAAAATTTTCTTTATGCACTCTTCATCTGCAAAATATGAAAAAACCAATCCTCTTCTATCATTTTGTTGAATATTTACCAGCAGCTAATGCAGAAAACTTTGGTATTTACGTATTAACTCTACTGCAGCTACAGATTTGGTGGTTTAAACATATTTAGCGTTTTTTCTTTTCTTTTTTTTTTAAGGTTGTTGTTTCTACGTGCACAGTAATTTAAAACTCCCAAAAAATACCAAATAAACCATCAAATCTTTTTTAACTCCCTAATCTATAGCTGTAGTGGAGTTAACACGTAAGTACCAAAACTTCACTCAGAATGCGGCCTCCCCATAAATTTTATATTGTAAAGCTGCCTCTTCCCTAATTGTATCTTGAAAAACTCTTTAGATTATGAAATATTATTTTCACAAGCAAAAATAGTAATAGTAATTATAAATAAATAATTAAAACAAAAAATAAAAATACCCAACAAGGAAAATACCCACTTTTGACAAAAAGAGAGAAAATTAACAAAATCTGGTTCAACCCAGTATATTAAAATCATTGATTAAATTGATGACATTTAAGTTTTTACACATATACAACATGTACAACATTACAACATATTTTTTTGTAACACTGCAAGCTATTTCTTTCAAAAATATTCAAACCACAGCTTTAAAATAAAAGCTCTAAAATTACAACAAACAATATTTGAAATCTCATAGGACTAAAATACAAGAGTGACTTACATGCTTGAATATTTTCCATGTTAGGTTCGTGTGTACATAATTTAGCTGAACATGTTACACACTGTAGCAGATCTGATTTCACACATTTCCATCCATATTGGGAACATATGTCCGGTGATAATACTAGTGGTCTTCTAACCCATTTCTAATAAAGAAAATAAATTCTAAGTGAAATATTTATTTGAAATAAAACTTGAAAGAAAATAATAAGCATCTTATCACACAATATTATTTATTTACTTATTTAGGAAGATTCATCAAAGCTGTGCAGACTTAGTGAGGCATGAGGCTTTTTGGTTAAATGTAGAGCTCTGCATAAAAAATAACCTAAAAAAAATTAATGAATAAAAGATATTCAAAAAAAAAAAAAAATCTGGGATAAGAAATATATCTAGAAACTTAGTGTATAAAACCCTTTACAAGAAAAATAAAAAAAGGAAAAGTAGAAAAGCCATCCAACCTACTCCCAACTCCCACTCTAGGGTCAGGTGGGGTAAAATGGGTCAAAAAAGAGCAATTTTACAATCAGGCATTGACAGCAAAAAATATATTGATTCAACCAGAGAATAAACTGCTCAGGATATGCAAATGACTCTTCCTCATAACATTTAAAGTGAAATATCTCAGAAAAAACAAAATATTGATACTGATAAATAAGTTTGAAAATGTGTTGTCAATGACTCATAGCGTGGGGTAAAAGGGGTCACTAGTGGGGTGAAATGAGTTGATTTCATGATTTATTGAATAGTAGTTTGATACTTTTATTCATTAATGAGGAAACAAATAGTATATAAACATTTCTAGAAAGCAATATTGTCCTCTTGATTCATCTCAGGGCCAGGAATGTCTCGCACTGTTTACGATGCATCATCCTTCCAAACACCATTTCTCTCCGGGAACAAAAAATTTTCACCGTATTTTTAAGTTTTATTATTGCACGTTATTCTACATTGTGGAGAAGATTGATGGCATGAAAATATGCTTTTTTGACTTTTTTCTCAAAAGACTTGTTCCCACTTTTCAACTGCTAAAAGTTGCCATCAATGCACTTCGATTCAGTAATGAATTTCTTTCAAAGAAAAGGTTTATTTATTATTCATTTATTTTTGCGTCTGTGTGTCAGTTTAATTGGTTTTTTTTATCTCTTTAGGCTTTTTCAGATTGCAATCTTTTCAATATTGTCAAGCTTGTTAACATTTCATACGTTTCTTTCTGCATGTGCGTAATTTTCTCGTTTAGTAACTTTTGAACTTTCTTCTTTACTTTTGGTTAATGGTGTAGGTGAGAGTGTGCTTATAATAGAAGTTTTAATATGCATTAAAATAAAACACATGCTTGACTTGCTTGTTCTAATATCGAAGAAACAGCCTCACTTGTTGTTCAGATCTTAGGTGTTGATTTCGTTCCTTTAACTACATTATTTAAACTCAGCTCTGTAGAATGTTTTTCTATGATTTGGTTGCCCAGGCTCTTTGGAGAAAATAAACCACTTTTGCTTCATTCCCTAACAACATTTCCCGAAGGAAGTTCATCGAGCAAAAGCTGTGCTCTTAGTTTTGGATTTTTGATTTAATTTAATTATTTTGCATTACAAGTTACATATTTGTGCATCAAATCAATGTCCAAACAATACATTATTTGTTTTAAATTAGCATGTACATACATGACACCAAAACATGAGTTAATGAGCAAAAAATATGATTAGCTCTTTAGTATATGCTAAGCCTAACTTAAGGCGAAATATGACCCATTTTACCCCACGCTTGTTTTAATACTACAAAAAATTCAGTTTTGCTGTTTTTTCTTCACCATTTTAGGAAGTTATTCCTGAAAATGTGCTCTATGCAGTAGGTTAAAAACTTAATGTGTATTTTCATTGATTTTTTTTTAATACAAAAGTTTTTATGATATAAACAGTTAAGCTTCTTTTAAGAAAAACACTTAATTGCTAGTATCTGTAACTTTAAAGTGGAAGTTGCACCTTATTTTGCATCTGAAATGTTGCCTGGTGTCAGAAATACATAAAAATGGCAACGCAGAAAGAAAATATTATTTGCACAATTTTTAAGGAATTTTCTAAAGATCCTGACCCATTTTCCCCCACTTGACCCTATATCTCAAGCTTGTGATTTTAAGAATTTTGGTACCAGTTTTTACTCTCATAATTTTGCCTTTAGATAGACTTATCGAACATTTTATTTGTCGTTAAACATTCCAGGAAAAAAAAAAACAAGCAAATATTTGTATGTTTTTTTCTTTTGGATAACAAAAGGTGAAACATTACCTGACCATCAACAAATGTTCTTAACCTTTCTTTAAATTTTTCTTCCAATTCATTAAGGCTTTGAGATTCATTAGAAACTGAAAAAAAAAAAAAAAATAAGAAAAAATAAAAAAAAGAAAAAAAAAAAAAAAAATAAAAAAAAAAAAAAAAAAAAAAAAAAAATAAAAAAAAAAAAATAAAAAAAAAAAAAGAAAAAAAAAAAAAAAAATAAAAAAAAAAAAAGAAAAAAAAAAAATAAAAAAAAAAAAATAAAATATAAAAAAAAAATAAAAAAAAAAAAAAAAAAAATAAAAAAAAAATAAAAAAAAAAAATAAAAAAAAACAAAAATAAATAAAAAAAAAAGAAAAAAAAAAATAAAAAAAATAAAAATAAAAATAAAAAAAAGATAAAAAAAAAAAAAAAAAAAAAAAAAATAAAAAAATAAAAAAAAAAAAATAAAAAAAAAAAAAAAAAATAAAAAAACGAAAAAAAAAAAAAAAATAATAAAGAAAAAAAAAAAAAAACAAAGAAAAAAAATAAAAAAAAAAAAAAAAAATAAATAAAAAAAATAAAAAAAAAAAAAAAAAAAATAAAAAAAAAAAAAAAAAAAAAAAAAAAAAAAAAAAAAAAAAAAAAAAAAAAAAAAAAAAAATAAAAAAAAAAAAAAAAAAAAAAAAAAAAAAAAAAAAAAAAAAAAAAAAAAAAAAAAAAAAAAAAAAAAAAAAAAAAAAAAAAAAAATAAAAAAAAAAAAAAAAAAAAAAAAAAAATAAAAAAAAAAAAAAAAAAAAAAAAAAAAAAAAAAAAAAAAAAAAAAAAAAAAAAAAAAATAAAAAAAAAAAAAAAAAAAAAAAAAAAAAAAAAAAAAAAAAAAAAAAAAAAAAAAAAAAAAAAAAAAAAAAAATAAAAAAAAAAAAAAAAAAAAAAAAAAAAAAAAAAAAAAAAATAAAAAAAAAAAAAAAAAAAAAAAAAAAAAAAAAAAAAAAAAAAAAAAAAAAAAAAAAAAAAAAAAAAAAAAAAAAAAAAAAAAAAAAAAAAAAAATAAAAAAAAAAAAAAAAAAAAAAAAAAAAAAAAAAAAAAAAAAAAAAAAAAAAAAAAAAAGAAAAAGAGAAAGAAATAAAAGAAAAATAGAAAAAAAAATGAGAAGAGAAAAGATAAAAAAAAAAAAGAAGAAACAGAAAAAAGACAAAAAAAGAAGAAAACAAGAAAAAAAAAAATAAAGAATGATAAGAAAAAAGAAAGACAAAAAAAAAAAAAAAATAGAAAAGAAAAAGAAATAAGAAAAAGAAAAGAAAAAAAAGAAATAATAAAATAAAAAGACATAGAAAAGAAGAAAAAAAAAAAAAGAAAAAAAGAAAGAACAAGAAGATAAGTAAATCAGAAAATAAAAGAAAGATAAAGAAAAGCATAAAAAAAGAAAAAGAGAATAAAAGAAAAAAAAGAACAAAAATAAAAGATAGAAACAAGACAAAAGAAGAAAATAAGAGTAAAAGGAAAAAAAAGAAACAGAAAAAGAAAGAGAAGAGAAGAAAAAAGAGAAGAAAAAAAAAAAAAAAGAAACTAAAAAAAAAAATACAAAAGAAGAAGCATAAACAATATCAAGAAGAAAATATTATTATATTCTAACAACTTTTATACACTAAAGGCTGTTCTCAAATAGCTACTAAGTCAAATTACAACTGTTAAATGTTAAATAAAAAATAATTGTTAGAAAGTATTGCAAAAAATGTTTAAAACTTAGTTAATATTCAGATAACCAGACATTGTCAGTATTTGGCGAATAGTTAGTTTTTAGTATTCATTAAAACTGCTATTTGGATTCATCATTAATGCTTATTCAAATACTTCATTCATGATTGTAGTTTTATTTCTTTCTTTTAATTTTTTGAATTCATAACGGTGAATTCTTCCAGTAGTATTGCATGAATGGTTAAAATCAAGAGATACATTCATGTCACATTTTATGCATTGGACATGGGCTCCACCCAATATAGGGAGGCCCCCCCCCCCCCCCCCCATGAAATGACGGTACTTTCTTAATTTTAGATACATTATTTTCGGCAAAAATATTAAATATATTTCGTTTTCAGCCATTAGTGAGTAAGTTATTAAAAATGCCAAATTTCAATAACTTTAATTACTTCACTGAAATTACTTTCGATGGTAAAATCTTATGGCCAAACCTTGGGGGAAATACGTATCCCCCCCCCCCCGCTCAAAATTTCGCATAGTGCACGGGAGGTACATTGTAGGAGAGTCAGAGGAGACATGATCCAGTTGTTTAATTTTTATCAAAATGAATGAAGTTTATCTATTGAATTTTTGTTTAGAAAGCAGAACAAGGGGACATTGTTTTAAGCTATTTAAATCTCAGGCTAACCTAGAGGTGAGGAAAAATTACTAATTTAGTAGGGTTGTGAGCACCTGGTACAACTTACCAGAGAAATTTACTAAGACCAGCCTAGCTGGGGATAGAGCCTGTAGCTGTTCGTCTTCTTTTGTATTTGTATATAATAATTTAAGAATTTATTATTTACTATTACTATTTTAAAACCTTTCCTACAAATTTGACTTTTATAATTATTATTCATTTATTATTCTAATAAGCATTAAGAACTAACTCCTCGCCTTGTCTTACGGGACGAAAAGAGGGCATTGGGCAGGGCCAATGGGGCAGATTCCTTGGCTCTCAACCATGAAAAATTAAATAGCAATTTTTGTGTGTTGTAATTTAATGACTGCTTAATTTAGATTACTTAAGTGATTTCAAGTCACAAAAAAAAGGGTGCTTAATTTATCAGAGCATGCATTAAAATAATTATTTGTTGTTAAAGATTCAAAATTTTGAATCTTTAGCAACAAATAATTAAGTTCCACTGTTTATGTTTAGTACTTATTAATCCTTACATCCTAAATGCAGGATGTGAAAAAAATCAATGATTTTTTTGAAAAAATCAAAATAATCAGATTTTTTTTATTTCAATCTGATTTTTTTTAAATTTAAATCGATTTTTTATATTAAAAAAATTAAAAAAAAAAGACTTCAGAAACTCTCGTAACTGTTTAGCTATACTTATGAATATTAGTAAGCATAAAATTGATATTGTTAAAAATTTCAAAACAAAATTTCATTTATTATGTCACCAAAAAAATTTCATAACATTCAATGCAAACGATTTTAATACAAATGCATATGATTTAAATCATAAGTATAATACAGATGACATAGTAACACACTGAAAAACATAACAACAGAAGGAAATAAATAAATTGGACATTGCTACATGTCTTTTAATTAATATGCTCTTTTATTTATTTATTTTTACATTGAAAATATGATTTCTCGTAACTTTGAAAAACGTGTTAGCAGTTTCCAGCAAATTTCTCTTTTTCAACATTACTTAACTATCTTAAATTGAAAAGTGTTTTATGAGAAAAAAATCAAAAGATACACAACCATCTACCATCTTTTCGTGTATTGCCTTTTAACTTCCTTATCAATTTCAAAAAAAAAAAATAATAATAATAATAATAATAATAATGCCGAATATAATTTAAAAGTCTCCATTGCCTAAAAATGTGAATAATTAGATTGAGTAAGGAGAGAAAAAATGAATAGATAGAAGTATTAAATAAGTGAGAGAAAACCATAAGGACAAAAATCAATTTTAGGAAGAAAAGTTATGCAAAAAACAGAAACTAAAACTAAGCAAAAAACAGAATTTATGAAAATCAAAAAATCAAGAAGATTTCTAAGCTTAAGTTGAAAAATGATTTAAATCAATGATTTAAAAAAAAAATCATTTGATTTAAATCACTGGTTTAAATCAATTGATTTAAATCATTGACACCCTGCCTAAATGAATCAAGAAATAAAACCAAATTTAAGACAACGTGTCTACAAGTACAAATAAAAGGTTAAAAAAGAGTTAGAAAACTCTAGCAGATAGCTATTGGTTCACTTGACTGGTGTCAGTGAACCATCATCTTTTTGCACTGATGATGGGGCTTCATTCATAATAGCCCCCAAATAGCTATCTGCTAGAGTTTTCTAACTCTTTTTTAACCTTTTATTTGTACTTGTAGACACGTTGTCTTGCATTTTTAACTTCATAAAACCAAATTGTTATTCCATAATGTATTCGATAAAAAAAAAAGTACACAAGTCGAGAAAAGCTTGTCTTTTTTTTCTTTTCTTTTTTTTTAATATAATTTTTGATTTTCAATGTAGTTCAACTTTATTTTCCTTTATTTATTTATTTTTTTAAATCCTGGTGTGGTGATGAATTTTATTCATTAATTTTTTTTAAGCAAATTAGAATTTAACTTCTCTATTACACAAAAGATTTTTTTCGAGTTAAACAAAACGATTGAAAATGAGCAAAATAAACCGGAATTAAAATTCTGAAACAAAATTAAGTTGCGAAAAAGAACAGAAAAATCAATTTTGGATTTTCATGTGAAAGATACTACTCGTTTTCGTAAAACATTGCATCTGGCATTCTTAATTGTGCTTAATTTCGTCTTTATTATATTTGAATTATTTTGTATTAGACCATATTCAAATCCACACTACGCGATTCGAAAGCTGTCTGCTATTATTTCCTTTAAGCCACGCCCACACTGAAATCGCTTTCCGGTTGCCGTGTAGTCACGTGATATTCTCTGCCCTGCTGGATCCGATATTCCCGCGACCTGTTTGTTGACGAAAATTTGCATTATATTATACGCTTAAGCGCAGAAATCCGGCGAGAGCTCTACAATCAAAAGCTTCTTCTCTTCAAGGGTGTACAACATTTAAGGCATGGGATGGAGGCTGGAGGACTTATTATCTGCAGTGCCATAGTAATAGAAATTCATTAACTTCTCTGCGTGAGAAAACTATGTGATAAAAGTAGTTCAAATATAGATTCAAACGAATGTAAACTAGTTAATCAAAACGATGACAGTATAAGAGGGTCCTAATCCATAGCGCTTATTGCTGGCTGGATAGGGATCTTCATGGCATTTGAGAGGGGTTGAAATTGCTCTTACTCTTTATGAGGGGATGAACACCTCTTATGAATGTATTTTTAAACTTTCAAATTGAAAAATTTCTTAGGAGAAGCCTTTCCATGCTATAGCTTAAAACTGTGCTTGTAGAACTACACTGTCAGAGAGTATCTGGGTTGCAACCAAAGATTTTGTCCGAACAAGCTCTTTTCTCGAGATTTCAATTTTGAGGAACTTTGGATTCAGATCCTCAACAGCCCAGTTAACGTATCCAGAAATATGGCCTGAAAATGCGTTTTTTTTATTGCAAAAACCTGTAGGGAAAGTTTCCTGAACCCTTCCTTCCCAAAGATAGCCAAAACTTTTTGGCAAAAAAATCAAAAGGGAATCTCTTATTCTATCTTTACACAAGCACAACTTAAAATTATGTTTCCCCAGATCTCAAAATACAGTCAAACATTAACTTACTTTGCAAGCAGTTCGGGAGTGAGTCCAAACTAGCCTTTTCCCCTAACTTTACAAAATATCGCAATTTTTTTCTTCGAATTTGAAAGTTTTTTCCAGGCAGCAATCTCTCCTCCTCCTCCCGATACCATGCAAGATTGACTGTAAGGGATTTTAATACTTAAATTTCAAAAATTCTCCTGAATATTTTCACTGCTGCTCCTGTCCATCCTGCACGTATCCAAAGACACCTTAAAATTACTTTTCAAAGATTTAGTAATTGGTGTCTATTTCTTTCCATAAGTAAAGGAAAAGAATCTCAAACTTTTTTTTGTGTGTGTGTGAATTCACCCCTTTTTCGAAAAAAAAAAAAAAATCAAACGTTTTTAAAAACTTGAAGGAAGATGAATGGTTTTCTCCCTGTGGACCAGCGGGAGGCAACCTAAACCAACCATCTATTTACTTCCCGAGGTTGGTAAAAGCTAAGTTCGACTTTGTGTGTGTGTAGGGGAAGGGTGCTAATCTTTCTTTTGGCTGGGCTACAATAATATATATTCAAAGTAATGTTTTCCTACTTTAAAATTTGTTAAACCTTCGTACGAAGTTTTGTCTAAATCATAGCAATTTTTGTGAATACTGTACCAGCGTTTTTGTTTGTAACTTTTGTCATTTTTTCAAGAACTAAAGGTGGACAGATTTTTTTCGCTGATGTAGACAATATCAGAACACTTTTTGTTACATTGAGCCATGGTTGCTTTGTTACTGTATCTAAATTGTTACAGACCACTATCAAAATGAATATATTATAGAATTGCAACTATACTTTGTAAAATCGTACTGCTTACCCGTCAACAGATCATTATTTTTCAAAAAAATTATTTGATTCGCCTCTCCAGAATTTCAAATTAATACAAAGCTAGACTCAAAAAAAAATCGAATAGATTCTTAGAACTTTTATTATTCGGTAGAGTTATGTTTGCCAGCTACCAGTTTACTCTAGCACTGTCCTCTGAGTGACAAGAAGTCTTAAAAATATTTAAGATGACATTTTATAGTTTTCTGTCTACTCGACTAAAAATTTTGGAAATTAACAAGTCCTAGAACTTTACTTAGTTGCTAGAAATGCAAAGCAAAGTAAAATATTCAAGTAAATTAAATTGTACGAAAAGTTAAATAAATATCTTTTTGTCTTAATGATTAAATCTGGACAGAAATGTGCAGGGATGTAGATAAGGGAATCCCTATAGGGTATTTGGAGCTATAATCTAAATGTTCCTAATTTTTACCAGAAAAGAATAAAAATGAACCACATCTTCCAACCTTTTTTTTCTTTTCTCCTACAAACTAGAAATGTGCTAAACAAGAAAAAAAGATTTGCATTTATAATCTGAGTTCTGATTTTTTTTTGGCAGTACAGTACTTTAGTTCACACGGGATACATATCCGAGTTATTACAGACCAAAATCAAAATGAATACCATAATGTTATTTGCTTTTACAAGAAAAATATATTTTCAAAACATTTAGGTGTTCAATGTTGCATTTCAAACAAAATAAAATAATATCTTCGAATTAATATGCTGTTATCCAAGCTAAGCAAAGATTACTTCACAGTCATTAAATAATCTTTACAAAAAAAAAAAAAAAAAAAATGTTTTGCAAAGATTACTTCATAGTGTCAACATTGTTCTTGACAGGATAGCATGGTAACCTCTCACTAACAGAGGGGGAAAAAGCCAAAATAATTGGGAATATCAAAGAGACAATAACCAAAATATGTTTCAAATATAAATTTATTTCTCCAGGAAAGTAACTATTTACAATATATAATGAAATTTCAAATGAAATAAATATTTGGCACTTGTTTAGTTGAACACACATATTCAAGTAGAAAATGAAATAGATACATAATTAGTTACGAGAAAAGAAGCTTAAAATTGCATAATGTATTAATTAGTGAAATTCTTGAGTTGTTATATGAAAGTTCAAGTTTACATTGTATTGAAAATTTCTGCCCACATAACACATTTTGCCAATTTTATAAGATCACTTAGGAAGCATTTTCAACTTTCAAAATGTTTTGGCACAGTTCATTAAAATAAAAATTAATAGTTCTGTAAATATTTTAAAGAAAATGCAAAAATGAAGTTGACAGTTGATTTTATTGAACTTGAAAGTGGAATTTTTTTAGCTTACATTATTACCTTTTAAATTAAAAAAAAATAAATTTGAAACAATTCAATGCAATGCAAGAGCGAGATGTTTTAAAAGCACCTATTTATTTATATATTTCCTCTTGGGAACTATTTAAAAAAGTAGAACAATCAATAATTAAAAAAAAAGCTAAATGCAGTTTTAAATATTAAATAATAAAAAAATGTAGGTACAATAATCAAACTTCAGAGAAATCAAAATATTTCCTGTGTTTCTTTCAATTAATATACAATCAAAAATGCTCACACGCTATTTTATATTTAGTACTAAAAATCTTTAAATCCTCAATGTGTGCCTAAATTCAAATATTGGCAAAGAATAGTTTTTTTTTTTTTTTTTTTGACCAACATCATTACTGCTCCAACACAAAAACCATATACTACTTTTATGCCAACATAACTCAAGATGATAAGATTTAGTAAAATAATTTTTACAGAAGGGGCTGTCCAAAAATGATGTCAGGTTTTGAGGGGTCACAAAATTATGATAAGGGGGAAGGAAGGGGAAACAAGAAGTGTGATATCACACATATTTTTTAATAAGAATATGTCTATAAAAAATAGCATGACATGTGACAAAGGCCATGAAGGGTATGGCAAAGTGTGGCACTTTGTGAAAAAGGGAAGTGAAGGGTCAAAAATGTTAAAAAAATAAGCAACATAAAAAAATGGACAACCCTAAATTAAGTTTTCAAAAAGAAAAAACAAAAAGGGGGTTACAGCACATTTCTCAGGAAATTAAGGAATTTCAGGAAACATATAACCTGTTATTTATTCAGAAATTCTTAAATAGTGATAGAAGACATGAAAGACAAAAGTAGGCTAAAATTAAAACATACTAACTTTCCTTGAGAACAATCCTTTAACATTAAAAATTGAATACAGTCACACTTAGTAAAATTCTAGAAGACAGAAATAATATAGACATCACTGAAGTTATAAAATTTCAGTGAGAAAAAGGTTCTGCATCATTTCAGATTATTAAGTACTGATTAGTTAATCTTTTAGTAAGTATTGATGAAACTAAGATCAACTGTACTTAAAAATATATACATAAGCAAATGACAAGACAAAACTTGCAATTAGAAACTTGCATGGACTGCTAGTGGTGTGCTAAATTCACTTAAGCTATCAGTTTGTAGGCTTTTTTTGTTTCATTGAAATGATTTCTACCTTCAGTTTAGTTATTGTCTATGCTAGACTGATGAGTCCAAACAAGAACTAAACTGCAGTCTCTGGATGATATAACTGGGCTGTCAGTATACTGCATGCTGCATGAACTTTTTATTTAGTGACAAGTTTCAAATTGTTTCTGATAAAAGAATGAAAAATGCAAAGAGTTTAATGAAATATATCGTATGTAATTGACTTGCAGTCATATAGATTAAAAATAAATTGGGAATCTATGAAAAGCAACTTCATGAGACAAACTACAACCAACAAAATACTGAGATTTATACTCTCCTTTTGCATGCGCTACCCCTCTTTTTTTTTCTTTTGTTCGATGACTAGGTGAATGATTTTGTTCAATTCTAGCAGCACATTTTGGGACTTTCTTGCCATTCTCCTTTACACATCTAGCTTAATTATTTTTTGCTTTACCAATCGCACTCAGCTAATTTATCAATGTCTCATGTTTTGTAGAAAGATCATACAAAATACTGAGTGCTACATGCCTTTAATTCAAAAACCAAGAAATTTTATCATTTTCATTAACTTTCTTCAAATTAAGAACTTTTCAAAATGCAAGAAAATCCTTTTGTTTCCTTTTCAAATATGAATTTAATTTTTTTTCTTAAACTTTATAACAGGCTTTAAGCATTTCAATTTAAGGCCTTCCAAGTAATCCGGCGATTTGAAGAGAATCAACAGCTTACTGGGTGTATATGCAATAAATACATATTTCCCATCAAAGATAGCGGATTAACCTAGAGCTCAATTTGGGGTAAGTGGGGATTTTATCCATCTTCATTTGATATTTGTTCAAAGATATATTCAAATAATTTTAATTGGTTTAGTTATGATATCAAAATTAAGAGAATAGAGCTCATCATTTTCTTTCCCTTTTTAAAAAAATATCCATCCCATTATGAAAGGTTATACAGATGTTGTATGAAATTTACATGTCATATATGGTAAGAAATTATAAATAAAGCAAGAAATTCAGATTTAATTTATAAAATAAAAATGCAATGTTTTTATCCATATTAATATGGAAAACAGACTAAAATAAAGAAATGAGAAAATAAAACACTCAATCATCACAAACAAGAGACTAGGTTTTTTTTCAAATCCAAGAATACGATCATACTTTCTTTACTATTTACATGTATGCCTTTTGGCTTCTTCAGGGTGTGTAAAACCAGAAAACCAGTTTAAATTACTGGAACTTTCGAAAACCAAGGGGGATTAAAGTAAGTAGCGCTCAAGCATAATATATGCATAGACATATGCACACAAAAAATCCTTTACTAATCCTCTTTTGAAGTATACCAAGCCTATAAAATTAAAAGTCATTAAAGCTTTGAAAATAGAGGTATATTACTCGTCCTTAACTGTCCGCCTACTCACTGTGAACCTTCCACTGCTTAAGACACACTTGCAATTCAGATAGAAGATTATTCAAATCATGCAAGATTCAAATGAAGGGGCAGATTCATGGAAAGAAATAATTTGAAAATTAAAGAATCAGAAAAATTAGTGCTTAAGTATAGTCGAACTCGCTTATAACAAGCAAGAAGGGACCATAACATGTTGCTTGTTAAATCCGAGTGCTCGTTATAAACGGGTCCTTACGGCCGGCGTGCAGCCAGAAGGGGTGGGGGCTTGGGAGGTCAAATAATCGAGTTTAATTATAATTTAATTAATACTTACTTTAATTACATCAATTAATTTAATTAAATATTGTTCCTTGTTTAATGACAATTACTCTCCTACTCCCCCCCCCCTCAATTAGCAAAAAGTTCCTGGTTGCGCTACAGTCTCAAAAAAGAGAATCAATAAACGGAAAGAAAAATAAAGAAAAAGATTCTTACCAAAACATTTATTTTTGTTGGAATTTTTCATGCAAAAGTATTAAACCGCAGGGGAAAAAAAAGATAAGACAGGAATAAGACTAGAAAGATGAGAAAAAAAGACTGCGAGACAGAAAAAATTGCTAGTTAAAACCGGGTCTTGGTCGTTAAAAACAAATTCTTTTCCATAGACTTCACATTGGTCCAACCAATTATTTTCGTTTCTCTCGTTAAATCCGAGTTCTCGTTATATCCGACCTTGTTATAAATGAGTGCGACTGTATAGGTATTTCGATGCATTAAGACTTTCTGAATTGAAAACTTAGAAAAAGAAAAAAAAAAAAAACTACAATCCATTAAACATGTTGATAAGCGGAACAAAATAATTTTCATTTTTAGCCCATGCAAATCTCTATTGGAACAAAACATATATTGTCGCTTCAGCGCAACAGTAGGACATCTTAAAGTTTTTCTGAGTCTTAGATGTCTTACTGCTGCTTTGAAGCAATAATAAACATGACTACATACATTTAAAAACAAATTTAAGTACATTTAAATAAATAGTTAAAGGATTGAAAACTCAAAATATATAAACAACAGATCGTGTTCCATGTATTAAAATATGATATTTTCTACAGTGAAGCATATGTAATAGTTAAATTGTTATAGTTAAATAGTTGTATTTTACTAATTTCAAGATGCAAAAAATTTAAGATTACTGAAATTTATCACATTCATACAAAAATATTAATGATACTTACTTTTAACAAGTAGAAAAATTATTGATTTTGTTATTCTAAACATTAAATCAAATGTTAAACCATCTGAAATATTTTGTGTTGCAGAAATTAAGAAAATATTGAAAATAATAATAATAAATTCGAAACATAATTTCTTTCTTTTATCCTGTCCAAAACCTGATCTAAATCATTAAAAAACATACAAGTTTTAATAAAATACAAAAATTGTCACTTAAAATCAGTTGTACGCTAATTAATAATGTAAGCAGTATCAACTGTATTTTACACCTAAAGAAAAAATAAAATAAATAAATAAATGAAATAACATAACAGTTAAAAATGAATGAGAAAGAAAAAAAAAAAAGAAAAGAAAAGACTAGGCTGTTTTAAGTTGCTCCTTCATTGGAAGGTTCTCCATTGCTAGCAACAGGAGGTAATACTGTTTTCGGTGGAAGAAAACCCTTCCACATTTTGTGGACTTCATCTGGTAAATGCTGCTGCCAACTTTTCAGGTAATAACGCGTGTATTTTCTCAGCTGCCTAAATTTACAAAATGTGGCTTCTCCATCGCTCACTTGCTTTGTTTTAACTAAAAATCCATTTTGTCTGAATGTGTCTTCAAGTTTTTGCTTAATGAGTGATCTTTGATTTCGTCGACGGGATCTGGATTGAGACTTTTGAACAGAATATTGCAAGTTGTTAAGAATAGGCTGGTTAGCTTTGAAGGTACCAAAAGAATTGAAATGAGGAATACCATTTTGGTCAAATGTATAATTTCCACTTAAGTCACTTCCATGCGCTCCCGGATATATCTGTTGATCTGCCTTTTTATTTAAAGGAACAGGATATAAAAATGTGAAAGGAGTGGTTGTTGTTGAGTGGGATAAATTATTATTTATTGCAGGATTCTTAGCAATCACAGTATAATTTGAAGCGTTTGACAAACTTAAATCATTTAGTTTATTTGAGGCGTCAACTTTGATTTTGTTAGGAAAAACATCCATTGATTTATAATCAATAGCTTTGCTACAAACGTTTTCTTCTAAGTTACCAAAAGAGTTTCCAATGAGGGAATCTGAGGACTTGTCTATTGCAGTGCACTTAGAAGATAAATCCAAAGGCACGCAGTTATTTTCTTCCATTAGAGACAAATACTTAACATAAGGCACAATTCGCCTTGTTTGCAAAGGCTTTCTGCGATGTTTTTGATTGAAGTGCAAGGGTTTCTGTACAGTCTCACTATTTTCTAAGTGGAAAGGTGTATTTTCCAAACTGGTGGGTTTTTCCATTAAAGCATTCAGCACAAAATTTAAAGCTTCCTTCTTAGCACTATCAGAAACAGACACATTTCTAGTTTTCAGATCTTCAATAACAGATCTAGGAGAAGAAGATCTTGAACTACTGTCTAAGCTTAGGTTAAAGTCATAAGGATCAATATTGTCACAGAATTTAGACTCATTTTCAAGAATTTTATAAGATGTACTAGGTTTTGAGGTGTCATCACTTAATTTAGAGACTAACTGCGACTCACTTTTGGAACTGCTACCTTCAGGAGAATCTTGGACACTTTGGGACCAATTTGAAATTGTGATTTGTTTGGTTCCATGTTCTTCTTTTAACCTGCATTCTGAATGAACTTTCCACTTTGTTCTCAAGAAATCACCGTCTTTTTCAGAAGTGATACTTTCTGAAGGTAAGAAATTATGGAACTTGAGACCTTTCCGGAGATTCTTGCGTCCCCGACTATGACATTCTTGCACAGTGTACTTCTGTTTTCTTAAAAACGAAGGCTTCATTCCGTAGCTTCTACCTTGTATGGGGGAAAAGATACTGTACAAATTGCCGTCTGCAATATGAAACAACTTCTGGGAGTAGTTAAAATCCTTCTGATTTTCTCTAAAACAAAAAATGGACAGAGGTTTTTAAAATGAAATCAGGGACTGAAAATGATTATTGAAATATAAGTACATAAGTCAAGAAAAGGAATTAGTTATTTAATCGCCTGCTATACTATAAATAGACTTGAATATCTGTATAAATTGATGCATCATTAATTTCTAAAATTTAAAATTTTGAGTAATATACACAAAAAAAAAAAAAAGTGAAAACAATGAATAAAAATGTCAAGTTGAGTAGGGAAGGTATGATTATTTGTTTAATGGATATAAGATACGGACTAAATCTTCATTTACAACAAACAGGGGTACACAGAGAAAATAAGATTTTTTCAAACTTTATAAGAAGCATCATTTGAAAATTAATAAAAATGATCATCTATAAATACAGAATGTTTTTTGACTGTTTGCGATGTCTAAGAGATACTATAGCACTAACAGTCTTGAAATTTAACACAAAATCATTTTGAACTTCAGAGTATGCCCTTTGAAGTTATTTTTTCAAATATTTGGTTTTACTTCTTTTTAATTACTATCTTAAGCAAAATTTTCTAAAAAATTTTTATTGGGAGAAGAAAAATCTTTGTACAGCTCAAAATTATGCAATCAAATTTTTAAAGCACGCAGGGACTGGTTTACGGCAGGAGATTCGAGGCCCTCAACAAAAGGGGCACCAAATTTCGGTCACTTGATTTTTTTAAAGGGACTCTTGATCTGGTCTTCGAACTAAAGGGTTTAAAAGTGTTTGACAGCTGACAAAAAAAAGAACATATTTTTATGAAAATAAATCCTTAATTTGAACTTCATATAAATACAATGAGTATTTAAATAAAAAAAATGGGGCTTTAATTTTTTCCGTGTGTGTATGAGGTGGGGGGGGGGGGACACCATATTTGTCAGTGAATCGAGGCAACCAATTGTATAAATAGGTCCATGAAAGCAGGGATTTTCAATCGCTGGTACGGCAGACTGGCACTGATCCGCAAAAAAATTGATTGGTTTTAAGATATTCTTACCCGACTGGGTTAAAGATATTCTCTTGATTCAAAAATAAAATGAAATGACATCACGTAAAATGAAACCGTTTCCCCTTAAGTTAATAGTCCAGAAAAGATTTTTTAAAAATTGCATTACTGCAATATAAAATGAAAATTTTAGGATATTTAGCAAAAAGTTGGAAAATTTTTTGAGTTAAAAGAAGAAAAAAAAAGGAAGAAGGGAGAATTTTGGGAAAATCAGGAAAACTATGAGCCCTGAATGTTCCACTTAGCACATATTTCTAACATATATATAAAATGCATTTGAAACAAATACTAAGATATGAATTAAGGACATGTTCATAGAGCCAAAGCATAAAAATAGAAGATACATGAAAGTAGGTCTTACAAATTATCGGGAGAGCTGCACTCGGAATTTCTGAATGCACCAAATTCTTGAAGGTCAGCACTAAGCTCAGAATTGTGCGTTCTTGTACTAAGACCCGTATTTCCTGTCAAGGCACTTCCAAGCAGGCTCGAAGAATATAGATCTTTTGAATTGAGAGGATATCTTTGGAATGGAAGAGGATGCTGCTCACGATTCCTTAAAAGTGCTTGGATACAGCTTTTTGCATTTCCATTGGAAACTGAACTAATCTGATCAGCAGCAAACATTACCAGACCAAAGCAAGTTTAACAGAAACTCTATTCTCTGAAAAAATTAAAAGGAATAAGGAATTAGCATATATTTGTATTCTTATTTAAATTGTTAAACAATAAAAAAACGTTTATGTTTTGATATCTGTGGCTAAGTACTGCAACTAAGTAACTGTAAGAAAAGCAAATACTTTGCCACTTTGGCAAAAAGGTATTTTTGCCAGGACGTTTTTTACTATTTTTTTCCTCCTCCGGAAAAAACCTGCCAACCCCAATGAATAATAATAAAAAAAGATGAAATGTAATTAAAAACTTGAAGTATTATTTACCCAAAGAATACTTCATACCCCATGAAACAGAATTTGCTACTTATTTACTTTTTCTAAGGAGTCTGTACATTTTATATTTTGAATTCCAATGCTATTTCTACTTACTTGTTTACAAAATCATAAGGTGAAACTTTTCTTTTTGAATTTGTTCAGATTATGCTTGAAAATATGCTTCCCCCCCCCTTATTTGGTAATTATTATTATTTGTTTTGATATAATAAATTATGTTTTTCTTGGATCATCACTACTTTTAGTCTCAACCTGCATCATATCTGCTTCTTGAAGTATTTCCTGAGAGGTCTATGCATTTATGAGCAAATATTTAGAAAAGTGCCAATTTGAGTCCCAAGTGAATTTTCACTAGTATTTCAATAACTAGTTAAAAAAAATAATTTTCCCCAGAAAGAAGACAAGGTTCTGCTTTCATTTCATCTAATAACATCAGAAAAAAAATTTTTTTTTCTTCAGAAAATATTGTTTTTATGCATCAAAAATCAGATCGGTAACGTGTCCCCAGTAGCAAAGCTTAGCATGCAAACAGGTCATGCGCACTTTCTAACTTCCCAAAAAAACGCACTTGCACAAAAAACGATTCTATTTTTACCCCTTTGTTAATATTTTACTTCATTTTTGTTTTAATCGATTTCTGATTTTCTAGCCGATGCGAAATAAGCGTGTCCCAAGTTCCGCCGTCAGAGTGGTAACGATAACTTCCGATCTATGTTTAGGCTCCCAAAATCATTTCTTGCACCTATACCACGTGATACTGAGTACCAGGTGGGATGTTTTATCGAATCGTAATTAAAAATTTACATTTCTGCATCTAAAATTGTAGGTAAGATTTTTTAAAGTGATTTTATAAAATGTGTGTCATTTGAGTCATCAGATCGGTAACACGCTCTAAAATGCGCAGTTTTTATTATTTTAAAAATTATTTTATATGTAAGTATAGTCCTTTATTACAAGTGAAAAAGCCACGTGTTTGATTTTGGTTCAGTGTGATCGACTCGGAAATAAAAAAAAAACTTTGTCAGTTTGTCAGATCGGTAGCAGTCAGAGCGGTAACATTGAAAAACAGCGAATATGTTACAGAACTAACTCGCACGTTTCAGAATTATAAAAAGCAAAAATCATAGGTTTTAACCATATATATTGAATATTTTTGTTCTTAAAAAATGAAAAGCAATGAGTTTTAGTACAATTGCTTCATTTATGGTTTGTATGACCTAACAATAGAAGTTAGTAAAATAAGAAAAATTGACACTGCAGAAATTCAGTTAATTAATTATTATTATTTTATTTATTTATTTATTAATTTTTTTTTTTGTACTTCAATTTCTCATAACTTCGCTAAATAACTAGATAATAACTAGCATGCTAAATTTGAATTTCTGATCAAGAAATTAAATTTCCTGCAACTAATTAAAGAAAAGCAAGCAGCAGAGTTGTGTATTGAAAAAGTTGAAGTTGTGTGTTATTTCAAACCAAAACAAATGTTTTATTAGCTTGGATTTGGTAATCTCATAATTTATTTTATCTAAAAACCTTATCGCACATTTTTATTTCCAAGAAATGCTTTTTTACAAGGAAATTTGATTTTTTAGCCTAATATATATATTTTAATATAATTATCTTAATTCTATGTTAAAAATGCAAGGAAATGATATATTGAGAGATGTTAACGAAGACTGAAAGCATAAACTCAAATATGTAGCTCATATTAACATCAGATCTGTAACATTCATCAGATATGTAACGGCTTAAAAGTGAGTAATCTAAGGAAGGGGTAAATAACTTCCTTGACCTCCCCCCTTTTATTTTCTTGTATTTAGATCCAAATTAGACTTAAAATCCAATATTAGTTTTTTTTCTGCAAAAAATTTTTTTTTTCAGAAAACTCCAACTTCAAATTGGCACTTTTCTAAATATTGGCTCTTATACCAATATATTAAATGAGTTTATTTCAATCAATATTTTCCTATTAAAAGCTATTTTAATGATGTAATTAAATTACAATGTTTTGCTCTTATCTCCTTAAATAGTCAAGAAATGTAGTTTTATGACCGTTGAAGATTGATTGATTATTAATTACACCAAACTTTTATTACTTTCTGAAAAAAAAAAATTTTTTTTTTTTTTGAAAATTATATTAAAACTAAAAAAAAATCGGTTTAAACCAAAAAAACCTGGTTTAAACAAAAAAAAAAAACCGTTTTTTTTTTGGTTTTTTTCAAAAAAACCCGGTTTTTTTCCAACCCTGAAAATAACTATTTGATTGCTCCAGCATCAGATTTTTTTTTTCAAAAGTCTGAAACACAGACTAAAAATTAAAAAATAGTCTGCAAGATAAACCAATGAAGTCTAAATCAGCATGGAAGAAAGCTTAAAGATAAGATGCTATACAAGTACATCTACATATGATTTTTGCTAGAAAAAATTGTAAAAAAATTTCATTAGCTGAAATTTAACATTTTTTTTTCTCGTGAAATTAAGAAAGATTCTGCAAATTTTCCAATAATCTGGGCAGCATTGTTTCAAATAACAATATCATTTGAAATTTAATAATTTAGTGCAAAAGATAATGTTAAAAGCACCAGGATCTGATTTAGGCGGGAGAGAAAACTACTGAAAATTTTCCAAGGACATGCAAAAATCAGGGTATTTCCTCATTGCACAATATATATATATTTTTTATTTTTAGCAGAAGATCTTGAAAAAAATTCATTGACTCAAATGTGCATGCATTGCATACTCAACACACACTCATGAAGAGGGATAAATCAAAAGTAAAAAGTAGAAATACATAAAGGTAAATGGTAACAAGATATAATGTAAAAAGGTAAAATGTAAAAAGATTACATGTAAAAACATAAACAGCAAAAGGCAAAATGCAAAAATATAAAATTCAAAATGCGATAATAAAAACTGTACAGTTGTAAAATCTAAACATTAAAAAAATATAAAAGTTAAACAAGATCAATCAAACTGTAGTTCTTAGCATAAAAAAAATATATTATACACTAAAGAATATAACAATAAAGAAATAAAAATTGAAACGCACACATTCTAACTATCTTTATTTTCTGATGATTAATTTAAGATTTAAAGTACAATGAAAGTCCGACAGTGAAAATTGCGGAAAACATGGATTTTTAGATTACTTTTTTTGTTTTGGCTGCAAAGAAATATTTGTTTTTTAAAAAAACTTTATCATGACGTTAAAAGAAACTAAAAAGAAAATTTTATTGATATTAAGACGAAATGCAGAAGACTTGTTCTCAGGAACTGATCAAGCAACACTGGAGCCCTGGGCCTAGAAATTACGGGCGCCTCATCTTCATACTATAACATTGGCATACTATGTACCCCGGCATACCATATCATTAGTAAGGCTCGACCGATGGCATTTTTTGGCCGATGGGCCGATGCCGATTGTTGGCCGATTGTTCAAAGTTGGCCGATGGCCGATTATTTTCCTTTTCCATCGGCCGATGGCAATAAAAAATCTAACGATTAGAAAAATAAATGTTTAGAGGAGATTTGAAGGGTCATATATTCATTTCATTCTACTTTTATTTCTACGAATCCAGGATAATTGTAATCATTAAAATAAAGTCATTCAGATTTTGGCCTAAATTGCTATTTTACTATCACTCGATTTGTGTTCACTAGATTTTCCTGCACATACTTGTGTGACATAAATAAAAACCTAAATTTTCAAATATTACTTTAATTTAAAAATTTAAGAAAAATTGAAAAGAAAAAAACTACACAATTTATGTATTTTCTAAATTTGAGCATTTTTTTGTGCAAAAGTAAACAAAAAAAAAAAAAAAAAAAAAAATGAGATACCAATTATGCACTAGTAGTTTATTTTATTTATTTATTTATTATTTTCAATGTATTCAATTTTGTAAAAGTATGGTAATTTAATCTCCATTTATGGGAAAAAAGAAAAAGTGGGAATTCATGAATAAATTCAACTATGTAAGCATAGCACTCCAAGTCTTGGCAGTAATTCTTTCGATTCATTCAATGATTCGACTGCAAAGTCACAACAAGATTTTAAGCCGAGGATCACATGATACACGGCGCCAGCCGTCCCGCGAACTTTCTCTGTGTAAAGTACAGTTGTCTAGTTTCGGTTTTGATTAAAGAAAAGAGCAAACACTTTCACTTTTAAGAATAATAAAAATGCATGGGAAAAAGCAGGGAATGAACAAGGGAAGAGCGATGGGGGGCAATCTCCCCTCCCTTGGAGGACTCTTCATCGGTGATTTTTCGGCATTGAAGTTCTAAAAATGCAATATTATACGAATTTTAATGAAGGTGAGAGAAGAAGGTTTGGGACTCTCTCCCAGAAATGTTTCGTAATCGAAGTTCGAAACCTTTGTGATCAATATTTGTAAATCATATGCATAGTAAAAAGTAAGTAAAAAGTATCAGTCGCCCCTCCCTTGGAAAATTTCTGGATCCGCCCTTGATTCAATGCATCCTTTTCTTTTTCCAGGAAGTTGTAAGTTCGCCAGCGTCTGATTCACTGCTGCTATCTAAAGTTTCCATGGTGCTGTTTTGGTAATATCGAGTACCAAAGTCAAAATAATACAATAGAAAGCAAAGAGCTAACACGTGCGGTTTGAACTTCTTTCAGTACTTACGTTTTGTGATGTGACAACAATTTTGGCAACATTTGGCGGCGCCGTGCTGTTTGTTGGTGATTAGTAAAGGTTAAAATACGAAATATAATACGTTTAATACATTGGTAGTAAAATAATGAATTAAAAGTAGATTTAAAATATTAGTGGGGTTTTAATACATTTTCACAAATGGTAGAAGCTCTACTTATAAAACTTTATTAGTTGTCAATACAATGATAATAAGATTGCCAGTTTGACAAAAACACTTGAAATGGTCACTTGATAAAACGTAGAGTGCACCATTGAAGTTTTTAGGGGCATACATTTTTAGGCAAGTTTTTTATCTCTTTTTTTTTTGGGGGGGGGGATGTTCTGTAGCATTTGAAGAGGGTGTGCCATCGCCGAGAAGTAGGCAAGTTTATGAATACACATAAATTCTTATTAGTTTCATGCTTCATGGTCAAGAAATATCAGGATAGGCCAGTGGGAAAAGTTTTTGTTTTTGCTTTGAACACAAGGTAGCCCCCGCGGGGGCTACCTTGGCTCTTGGCTTTTGGGGGCGGGGCCCCGCCCCCAAAAGCCAAGTTGGAGCACAAATCCAAATAGCACGGAGACCAAAATAAAAAATAAAACGCAAATAAGCTCCCCCCCCCCCCACACACACCAACACAACTGTTAAAAAATAGACGGGCAAGTATAGGCCATGACCATCCCGGATGAGCACTCTTGCTTAAACTTAAAGGGAACATCGTAACAGCTTCAATATTCAATTCAAGACTTGATAATTTAGAATTCAGTAACACAATATTCAATTTCAGAAAAGAAAAATGAAAACAATAATCTTATCACATAACAGAGAAACCAGAGGTGGGCCCCTTCTCGAAATTTTACAGCGTAGATCCTTTCTGTTAAAATAAATGTGTTTGCCAAATTCATCTGGCTAATATCTTTTTAAAATCAAAAAGAAAAAAAAAAGGCTTTCATTTCACACACAAAAAAAGAAAGAAAAAAGAAAAAAAAAGAAAAGCAATGCGCAAAAATTAATTTTGCTATTCAGGAGTTTTACTATAATTCTAAAAACTCTCATCAAAGAGATCGCTCGGAAAGTGTCTGCTGTGTTGTGAAATTTTCGATATCTGCCCGATTCGGAAAATTCCGAATCGGTTGTGGTCCCATTGCCGCTCGATTTCAAGTCACATGGGGAACGTACTTTCAATTGTGAAGTAAAAAATAAAGAAGATAGAATTCATTCCTAAGAAAACTTTTTTTTGTTTAAACATCGGCCAGGCATCGGCATTTAGATGTTTTCGAAGCCGATGGGCCGATGTTTTTCTTAAGTTAGCATCGGCGGCCGATGCCGATGGAAAAATTTTCCACCATCGGCGCCGATGCGTCGGCCTGGCCGATACATCGGTCGAGCCTTAATCATTAGCATAGTTAATCAACACAATGCTTAAAGCAGTTCTTGTATTTCAGCACTCATTATGTAAATGAATTTATAAATAGACATCTTACATAAAAATTAATCTTTGTTTTGTGCAATTGATTGACATTTCTAGGGCTAATTTCAAACAGACCTCTCTGTTGTTGCTTTCTCTTCAAAAGATAAAATGAAAAATATTTGTGGCATATATATAACTTAAGTGCTTCCGGGGGGAAAAAACATATCTTTCACACATTATTTCCTCTATACTTGTATAAATTGCAATGTAACTTTGATGTAATATTAGAAAATAATCTGTCATGCAAAGATATTGCACAATTAATTTTAACCATGAATAAAAAAGAAATTTTAAAAAAGTAACAAATTTTTAAACAGCTGCTTTGTTTCAAATAATTTCGTAATTTTAAAGCCTACTGAAGGTAAATTCCATTTTGCAGAAAAAACAACTTTGAAAATGTATAATGTAATTAAAACAAATAGACCTATAAGAACTCCATTAAACCTTAGAGTAGAGGGAGGAGGTGTAGAGTAGGGTGCGGAAATTAGTGTAGGAATGCGGAGTTGTTTATAGGGGGGGTTGATATATTTTTGATTTGATTTGGGTTTGGGTTTTTAATTGTGGTTGTTTGAGATGGGTTTGTTATGGTTTGTTGGATGTTTATTATTTTGTGGTGAGTGAAGTTTTGATTTGTTGTTTTTTTATTGGGGTTGAGACTTGTGTGTGTATGAGGTGGGTGTTTTAATAAGGTGTATTTATATATTTGTGTATTGTTTGGTTTTTTGTTGGTTGTTTTGGGTTTGAATGTTGATTGATTGTTTTGGTGGAATTGTATGGGGTTATTATTTGGTATCTGGTTTGATTATTTTGGTTTTGTTGAGGATTTTTTGTGGTTCATTTTATTTTAGTTGTAGTGTTTAAGAGTAATAGAGACATGGTGATAGTGGTTGATTTGGAAACTTTTACAGATTATGTGTTTTATGTGGGTGTGTTAGTTGGAGTATGCGGGATTTTTGTGGTTAGAGAAAGAGTATTATTGTCTGTAATAAACTCTTCGTGGTTTTTGTGATTAAGATGATATAAATTGTATGAGGGTAGGGTTTGTTAGTGGAAAGGAGATTGATAGTGGGGGTGATGAGGACTGATATGATGTATTGTTTATTGTGTTTTGTGATGTTTGATGAATGGGGAGGTATATCTTGGTAGTGAGTTTTAGTTGTGGTTTAAGGTAATGTGCGTTACAGTTTGTTTTTGTGATGTAGGTTGAGGTTGGTGTAATGGTGTTTTTTAGTGTAATATTTTGTAATATATTTATATAAGTATTTTTTTTAGTTGTTGGGTGGAATTTGTGATGGTGTTTTTTTTGGGTGTTTTGTAAGGTTGATGGTTGTTATTTTGAGTGTAATGTGTTGGAGAGGACATTTGGGGGATGTGTGTGGGGTTGGGGTTTATATTGGATGTATATATTTTCGTAGTTGGACATGTTGGATTTCTTTTTCTTGGTTTGAATTATGTAGTAATAGGGGATTGGTTGTTAGGAATATGTTTTTTAAGAGTTTGTAGTATTTAGAGGAGAGTATATGGAGTGGGCGTGAAAATTCACAAGTGTATATCTGTACGTTAACATGGGTTTTGACAAGATATAAATTATTAGGGCGATGGAGTACACTGACTGTGAGTATTACATATGTAATTTGTGAGTTGCTTTTGGGTTATGGCATGTTGTCTTACATGTGGGTGTAATTTGTTACGTATATGAGTTCGAAGAGGTGTTAATGCTAGTTACATTAGGTGGTAAAAGGTGGGTTTGTGATGAATGGGTGTGGTGTTTATGTGAGATTGTGCGTGGGTGGTTTGGTTTGATTGTGTACCGCGTAACCTAGACCTACACTTGTATCGTTTGAGTATTATCAATGTTGCAATTACTTATTTTTCCTCAATAAAAGGAATTTAAGATTTCACGGGTATGGAATCTTAAATGCACTTGAAATATTTCTCCACATTACGTACACTCCGCTATTTATTTCCTGAAAACTACTACTCCTACTTTGTATTTCGTAAACAAATGTCTGTAAACGCTGAAGTAATGGATTTTGTATGACTTTTTAATACTACTTTTAATGAAAACTACGTTTGTTTTCGATTTTCAAGTACGCAGTTTGAATTTTTCTTTCTATCTTATTCCATTGACTTTATATTTTTGTACTTTCTAATGTTTTTCATCAAATTGCATATCCTTTACATTCGTAGTAGTACGCAATATTTGAGATTGATTCGCCTACCTCAGCGGTTCCCAACCTATTTCTCTTTGCGAACCCCTTGTAACATCGGAAAAAATTTGCGAACCCCCTGATCTTAAAATAAGTAACATGTAAGAATACAATAAAAAAAAAACACTAAATTTGTTTTTCCTTTTCATAGCAGTTGATTGCAATATGCAAAAATATTATTTTAAACACCGATTAATAGAGACATTAATAAATTAAAACTGCAGATACAAAAAAACAATAAACAAGTTATTCAAAAAAATAAATTAGTTCTTAAAACATACCTTGATTTTGAAGAAAAAAACTTTATGGGATATTTGTGGCTGCTTGAGGGAACAAAGGAGTTGATAGTTGGGTTCGATGTCTGAAAGTCTCAGTCTCAGATCAGGCTCTGCATTTAGTCTATTTCGGTATTAATTTTTCAAATATGTGTATGAGGAAAATCCTTTCTGTACATGAGTCTATTGATGCGACTCTTATTTTAAAAACTAACATTATATATTTACAAAAAAAAAAAAAAGATAACTGAGAAAAATCCAGTAATAAATTTCAAATTTGGAGCCTTTTGGCCATCCACAAGGTTCAAGTTCCGTCAATTTTGTATTGCTTGACTATTCTTTCTTTTTTTTCCTTTTTTTTTACTTGCAAATGCATATTCTTCATGAAACCTCTTGATGGCGCCTTTTCAAGGCTGTCGCTACCCCCTCCACAGCTAATTCAACGATTCTGCATGCCCCAACTTGAACATTTAGTCAGAGGGATGTTTCTTTTTGTCGTGTTTTAGAAGGAAAAAGAAAATTGTATTTTATCAAGGTTATTTAAACCACTGAAGTATTTTTAGAGACTCTTTTTTTGAGCCAGATAGAGAGGGTAAAATCCGGCTTGTTTTCAAATTTTAAAAGAGCAATAACTATGTATGTAAATTGAATATTTCTTTATTTTTTACGAAAATATTTAAAAGTCCGCCATTACAATATATATTTGGCGAACCACCTTCAGGCACCTTGCGAGCCCCTGGGGGTTCGCGAACCACCGGTTGGGAACCGCTGGCCTACCTCAACTCTTATAAATACCAGCTTTTACATTTTTAAATTTTAAACTCATGAAATGTGGTTTGTAAATTCTTGGTGCATTTTTAATTATTCACTAAAATAAGTCTTTGCCTGGAAGAAAATCAATTGATGTTAATCATTATCCTCGATTTTAACACGCATTTGACACCGAATTGTGTTTCGAATAGATTTTTACTTCTTTCACTGAAAATAATAATCTTAAGTGATGAAAACTGGAGAATAGCTCTAAATATACAGAACAATGAATAAATAAATTCAAGGAAAAGAAAAAAAGTGTAAAAACTTGTTCGCTTATTTTTAATGTGTCAAATCAAGTTTTTTTTAGCACGAGGAGGGAGGGGGGAGTGGTCTGAAAAGTTGGTAGAATAATAATGAAAAATATTGTCCAAGGATTATCACTAGTCTGAAGTCCTAAGCGCAAACTGGTATCTGCAGTCGAGCTCAAACTGAGATATTACTCTTTAAAGTTTTGCGTCACCATGTATTTGATCCAGATGATGCTTTTTCAGAATTTTTTATAATTTATTTCCCGTTTTCAATGGCCATACCACGTTGCATTTAGGTAAAATACACCACTAAGAACCACCTGGTGACACTTACTCAATTTTGTTAAAAAGTGCAGATACAATTTTTGTGCTTAGCACGTCAGTAGTGTATCTATTTGCTGTTTTTTTTTTTTTTTGCATTTCATGTTGTAGTGGATTACATTCCAAAAAATACAGTACAAAGTTGCATCCTTCCAATTCATGTCTTCATTTTTATTTTTATGAAATAATAACATCAGAAAATGTAAAACATTACTTATTAAGTCAATTCTTCATTCTTTAAACGCCGATCATTCAACTTTATCGATTTAGAATCGATTGGAATTTAGACCTTTTAAAAGTAAAGGGCTGTTGCCGCCCCCCCCCCCTCAAGCCGCCTATGTTCTCAGGAATCTGATAGTCAACACTGTCTCATGCTGTCAATGCTGCCAGATCTTTCAGTATGGCACTTGTATGCAGCCTAGTTATGTTTAGATTTCCCACGCCCAGTCATGCGGGGGCCCGCTCCGCAGACCCCGGATGATGGAACCTAAGGCTCTACGCTAAGAGGTGGGGTGTGGAGGAGAAAAAAAAAGTTATGTTTAGATTTCACTTCCTTCTTCTGTTGTTAAAATTGTTTTCATGTTTCATTGTTTTCTGTTTTATATAAAAACATATATTGTGTTTGTCCTTGTACTGCTATTGAGCTAGATTCATTTGCTTATTTATTTATTTATTTATTTATGTTTTACAATATTTTTTCAGCAAAGCAAAATAATTTTCGATGGATTCTTGGAACTCATCTTATGTTGCTTCTGTCCATTACTCTACCAGCAAAGCATGCTTTTTGTTTGTACCAGAAAAGTGGTTGAAACGAGAAGTACCATTAGTAAGCTTTTTATTTGTATTTATTTTCAATAATTTCTGCTTCATACATTTTTTTTTCAGACTGATTGATCCTCTGTATAGGTAATTAATTTTCTTTGTGTCTTTGAGTTTCTCTTGCTGTGGGTAAGAGTTTCTCTCTGAAAGGAACCTTCTTAAACAGAGGTCTTTCCAAGCTTTTATTTGTGCTGTTTGAATTTTATCGAATGTTGTCACACCGGCTGAAACATACTCTTGCAAAAAACACTCTTTAAAAAAAGACAAAATCTGGATTTGGAAAGTATTAGTAGGAGCTTTAAATAGAGAAGGGACTCTAAAAGTCTTAGATAAAGCACAGAACGCATGACCGACGCTCCAAAATACTAAATGCCTACTACATTTGCTTAAAAGCATTCTCCAACTGTTCAGCACAAAGTGCTTCCGTTCAGTCAGCAGCTATTGGCAGTGGATTCAGTTAACATTTTAAGCATTTAAAAAGTTTTTTTCAGCTTTATCAGTGCTGAGTTGTTGAGGGTAAATTTTGGAGTACAGCAACTCCTTTTTTTTTCAAATTTAATACAAGTTCCCCCATTTTATGATTTCAGTAACTTATGCTCCTATCTGTAAGCCTCTCTCCTCTTTTTTACTTAGGACTGCATGGCTAATTTTGTGTCTATATATACAACTAATATATAAAAGTAATCTATTCATTTACTTTCTAGGAAGTTTTAGTGTTCAAAGTATCTTATGGAAATAACAAAACTGCTTTTCTGTCATGTCAGAAGCTCAGATGTCTTGATGGAAATGAAGAATGTGAAGTTCAAATTAATGCTAAATATGCGGAAAAGTTGGGAATTAAAGAAAGAGAAAAGGTATGTGAATATTGTGGCATAATAATTCCTTTTTCCTGAACCGCAAGTATTCCATCCCAAAGAGGGCTGATTTTTTTTCCCATTTAAGTAACGCTAAACAAAACCCTATTTTACTATCCTCCCCGTTTCTGATCTATGGACATCAGTTTTAGGTTATTCAAAAGTGTTAAAAATAAAAATTAAAATTTAGGCTTCATAATGACAACTTGGATTAGTTTCTAGGCATCATTTTTAATGACTGAAATAAAGGGTTTTCATAATAAAACTACTTACTTTAAAGTTGTCTAGCAATGAAACTATTTCTCAGAAATGAACACAATTTTGTGTCAAACATAATGTAGGGATTAGAATTTATTTGAATGCAGAATTAAAAAAAAAAATAATAATAAATAAATAAATAAATAAATAAAGTAGGGGGATCACAATTTTGCCCCAGAAGACTTTTTCCAATGAATGTAGTCAACCATACAAATTTAGCATACATTTATGATCGTTTAAGAAAATATTGCAACAAAATATGTTTGATATGGCGGTCATCATTTTCGGCTTCTTTCTGGAATTATAGGAAAGCATGTTCTACAGCTGACCTCTATTCACATTGGGAAATGCTATTAATATGTTGTTAAATGATGTCTAAGATCAGGTAAAGTTTTAGGAAACCATCAATAAGGCTTCTCCTTATTGATGGTTTCCTAACATTTGCATGCATATTGAACAATTTTAGACTCACTTTTAAAAATTTATTTGTTTCATCAATCACTGCTCACCATGAGTTTGAGAAGGAAAACTTAGATGCCATCCAGAACATTAGGCATCGAATTTCGTTAATAAATTTGGAAATGCAGGCCTCAAATGAAAATTTTTACCTTAAAATGCTTACAACAACTGCTTATTTGTAAGATAGAATCTAAAGTATGAAATACTTTTATATTATCAAACTTCATCGTTTAATGCTGACTGAAAATATAGGTATTTTTATCCTTTTCTCTGTTTAAAAGTTTTGCATCAAAGTTCATTCGGAATGCTCTGAGTTTAGTGAAGTTTCTTAAAAGCTTCATTAGTTGCGTCAGTTTTCACCTCAGTAGTTGCAAAAGAAAATAATCAACATACTAACTTTTGCCCATGGTCTTATCTTTCACAGCATTTCTAACAAAAGCTTTCCATTTCAAAGAATAAGGAAGGGAACAGTTGTTTGTAAGTTTAATTTTCGTATATGTAACATTTCAATCCTCTTTGATATCCTTCATCAAAATATATAACTTTGTTTCCACAGATATCTATAAAATCCAAGCCAAATTTTTTGTGTTTGTACAATAACAGTTTTGGGTCATTCCTTTGTGACTAACGTAACATTCAGAGCTGATTTTGCAACTGTTTTTACTTGTAACTTAAATTATAAAAATTTTTTTTAGTTATGCTGGTGGATTTACAATGCACATGGTATCTATGTATCATTTCTGCTAAGAATTTAAAACAAAATTACTGACAGTAGATATTTTTTCAACCAAAGTAGCAGCGTGACTAACATGACATTTTTGCAACCCTGACAATTAATGCTCATGTTGTGAGGCAAAAATTTCTCAAAGTTAAGCAAGTGTTAAAAATTTAATGATATGTTTGAAAAATGTGTAAAGTTGGCTTTTAAAATCATAAGACACGTTTATTAAATCTTAATTTTTTTAGTCTTAAGTGTCACTTTTACTCAGGATGTAGTGTGACTAACGTAACCATCGAATAACAAGCAGTAAACACACTACAAACTATTTATTATGGCTTATCTCAGTGATAATAACAATACTTTTTTCAATTTTTTAAAACTTCTTATGTTGTATGATTATTATTTATTTACTTATTTTTTTATTATTTGATACTTTTTTCACTTCAGTATTTTTTTTTTCTTCGGCTGAGGTTGACATTTCTATGGAATGACCCTTTTGTTTTTTTATCATAATCTTGTTTTACCTAAAACTGATTGCAACTCCAAAAATGTCTTATTTATTATTAGTTGTTTTAATTGAGGGTTGATCAGCTCTCTCCATTGGGGAGGGCAGTTACAGATCTCTGCCTAAGAGTGTTTGAAATTTATAAGTTATCTAATTTGAAGGGACTTCGAGTTTACAAAAAGCAGAGAGACTCCTTCCCCGGCACTCCAGTAATTTGTCTTTAAAATCGATGTTTTTGTTTTTTTACTGCATAGGTGTTCCTGCAATTATATACCAGTTTCTTGCCCAAAGCACAAAGAATAGTTCTTGAACCTGTGACTGAAGATGATTGGGAAATGCTAGTAAGTTTTGTATAAAGCAATGCATATGTTTGAATACTAGTATCATGTTTTTACCTATTATTCGGCTTATTCACAGTATAGAGCAGTAGCAGCCACGTGCTTTTTGCATAGCAACGGAGCCTAGCAACCGTTCCTGGTGGACAAGCACATGTTTACCGTATGAGTAGCATGGTATTGCGAGTGCGCAGTTGTTTTTTTAGCCTTTTTTTAAGTGTAAAATGTATTCCGAGTCTTGTGAAAGCCTTCATAACGAAGCAAAAAGAAGATACATTGATAAAATTAAGATAATTAACAATTAGGATCCGTATTTATTAAGAAAAAGTGAATTTTAAACTGATGCGCATCTAACTTGCCGTACAAATACAAAAAAAATAAAATAAATAAAAAAAAATAATAAATAAAAGAAGGATCGATAGATCCGCAGTTTATGAATATTTAATGCATTAAGAGCAATCAAATCCTATCAAAACAAGCATATTAGTAGACAGTTTGCTGTTATTCTACTCAGTAGTTAAAAACAGGTGGAATTTAGTAAATAATTCTTTTTTTAAATGACTGATGCGTTAGAAATGAAACATCAGTATGAAATTCAAACAAAACAAGCCAAAACTGATAAAGAACGGGCCAAAATAACAGTCAAATTTACAAGAAAAAAGATTACAGAGCAAATCATCGGTAAGAAAAGCAGACGACATTTCGAGTATGTTTAGCTGTCATCAGCACGTGGTGTTGTTTGTCTACCAGGATTACGTCGGCTGCTACTGCCCTATTCATTTATCCCTGGTTCCCATGCCGCTGTATTCCATGGATAATTAGAAGTTTACTGTAGTATTATTTTCTTAATTTAATTAATTTTCTGATATCTATTAGATTTTGAAAAAAATATGTACTAAGTTAAGTCCACTTCTATCGTGTCCCAGGGGTGCAGAAAATGTTTTCCCATCCAACATTTCCCCCAATCCGTGCGAAATTTTCCCAAAATTTAACGATATATATATATGCTTAGATAAAAATTAATTTTGCATCACTGCAGACGTGCCACAGTAAAATATATTTCAATTAATTACAATTTGTTTCTCCATAAGCTAAGTTATATGTATGATACTTATCAATAAAAGCACATTAACTAAAAAATGTTGTAGTTATATATTGTTTATGGGAAAGCAGAAAATCATTTGGGACTCATTTTAAAAAGAAGAAATAATTATAATTTGGAAAAGAGGTTTCCCGATTCACTTTTTATTTTTCGTAAAAAATTTCCCCAAGAGACCAAAATTTCCCCCGATCTAGGATCGCGCGATCGGACATATTCTGCACCCCTGTCGTGGCCCAATAGCTAATTTCTAAACCGTTAGAGATAAGCATATATTTCATTTTGGAAAAAATCTCTAAATTACGAAAGGAATTTGTGCTACGAAATGTTTTTCAAAAAAATCAAAGTTTGAAAGAGTTACGAAATTTAATTTTTATACAGCTCCTCAGTCGTATGAATCATATTTAGTAAAACATTCTTGATACTGTAATGTTTAAAACTAAAAAAAAATCACTCTTCTACGACAAAAATTTGACCGAGTTATGACATTTTGAAAAATCAAGATTTTGCATTATTTCATGACGTCATCAAGAGATCGCTTAAGGGACCGAAGGCGAAATCCTTCAAAATCTTGATTTTTCAAAACGTCATAACTCGGTCAATTTTTGTCGTAGAAGAGTGATTTTTTTTTAGTTTTAAACGTTACAGCGTCAAGAATGTTTTACTAAATATGATTGATACGACTGAGGAGCTGTATAAAAATTAAAATTTCGTAACTCTTTCAAAATTTGATTTTTTTGAAAAACATTTCGTAGCCCAAATTCCTTTCATAATTTAGAGATTTTTTCCAAAATGAACTATATGCTTATCTCTAATGGTTTAGAAATTAGCTATAGGAGTGGGCACCCTGTATACAAACCTTTGTGCAATAAATGTTCAGGGATACTGCAGACACGTGTCTCAGTGTTACAAGGAACGCCTTTTTCAATGCAGAAATATTATAAGCTATGGATGCACAGACATCCGACAAATGCTATGCAAAAACCTTGAAAAAAATCTGCATTAAAAAAGGCATTCCTTGTAACACCGAAACACATGTCTGCAGTATCCCTGCGTAATTGTGCTTTTCTAACGCTGTAATTATACTTTGCATGCATTAAGTTGTTTTTGCAATCTGAGCTTCTATAGAAATGTTTCAAGCTATTTTGTTACGCATTTTCCCTTTTTTTTGAATTTTTTAAGGAAGTTATTATTGCATTAGTTTCCGAATAAATTTGTATAAACAATGATTTTATTTTATGGGTTTAAGTAATACTTAAATACTATTTTGTATAATACAGGAACTGAATGCAAGTTTAATTGAACGTGATTTGATGAACCAAATTCGTGTTGTTTGGAAGGATCAAGTATTTCCAATTTGGGCCAATCAGTGTTCGTTTTTTGTTAAAATAAGTAAGTTTTAGGTCAAGTATATCTATCTTTAATGAAATTAAAAATGCAAAATATTTTATTGATGAAATGTAATTTATGTACCAAAATCATGTATATGTTTAACAATGCTAAATGATTGAAAACATCTTCACTTGGATTGCTTATATCTTGTAGCTAACAATTTGTTTCATTATTCCGCAAATGATACCATTCAAATAATATAATATTAAATTTTAATTTAGTAAGCAAATAAAAAATGCTTACCTTTTTTGTGCTACATTGATTTGGTTCTTGTCTTCGTTAGTTGATCGGTTAATTCTTGCTGAAATTTGTTTTTTAAATCACATTAATCTGAGGTCTGAAACAGACACTATTCTAACCTTCTATAAAGCAATTTATATTACTATTTTGCATGATATTTACAATTGAGGGTAAAACATATTGGTAAATTTTTACTTAACATAATCCGAAATTTTATGCTACACAGCTTGAGGCTTGGTTCGAAGCACCGCTGCTCAGTTCATAGCTCGTGTGGAAAGTTATTAACTTAGTTTATAAGTGCATGAGCTCATTCTGTGAGAGAAGGGGGGGGGGAGAAGATTGTTTGTTCCCCACACATTAATAAAAGATTTCCTGAGATTTTAAAGAGTAAAGAGCTGTATTCAAATGAGAACTCAAGGCAGCACAGCTCCTGTACTCCTTTTTTTATTTTTGTGTGAATGTGAACTTATTCCATAGAATTCAAAGGATCAATAAACTGAGTTTTGAAAACCTCAGAGCTGCACTTTTGTTAAAAATTTAGCCGTGAATAAATTGTGTAAAAATTTAAAGAAGTAAAGAACATAATGTACATTATTATGCAGCACTAATAATGACTTTGTAATAGTTTTATATGAGGAATGAGATTGAACATAATAATAAGCAGGCCTGTCATTCCCCCCCCCCCCCCGATTTTGAGAAATCAATGTATATACACATAAGTGAACGTGGTTTTTGTTGTTTTCTGTTGAAATTATATTGTGTTTGCACCCTTTGCCCCCCCCCCCCCTCCCTGGAAAAACTGGAAATGACGTCCCTGATAATAAGTTAACTTTTTAACGATTAAATGCTTGTTTTTTTTTTAAACCTTTCAAATATATTTTTATTATATAAATTATATTTAATAAGTCGGGTCCTTATGGCATGTGTGTTGAGTTTAAATCGGTCTTCCACCTAAATTGTGCTCTTAAAAACGGAAGCCGTATCTTTCCTGCCTTAAATCGAGCAGATTTCATCTACTCGGGCTCGGATACCCGAGTGGTATTAGAAGCAACAACAACAACATATTTAATAAGTAAAATTTTCAAAGATTAAATAAATATGAGAATTTCTACCAGCATATTTGTAATACCAGGACTACAAATAATAATCGGTTTGTATACTTATTAAACAAATGTGTTCAATATTAATATTTTTTTTTTAGAATTATAGTATTAAATTTCTTAGAAAAAATGAAATGAAATGTGAACAAAATGTTCTGTGTAATTTGCAAACTGCTAAGTTCAAAGCATTGCTTATTGAAAGAGTTGACTATGCTACTTAACAAAATGTTGCAAAAAATGGGAATATGTAGAAATAAATATTGCATGACGGAAAATAATTCGCCATTTTTTGGAGATTGTAACCCAAAAAAGGGAACTGGTCTTGTATGAAGTTGAACAAATAAAGACTTTACATATGATGTCTGTTTTATGTTTATTTATTTATTTATTTATTATTATTTTTTTAATTTGAATTGAGCTTGAACTATGAGATACAGATTTTTAGAATTAGAGAATGGCATTCAAAAGCAAAGGACTTAGTTAGGTCTAATATGTCACTGAACTGGTATTGGGAAACATAAAACCATTGTTTTTCCCCTTTTTTATACTTTGATTTGATTTTTCTTTAAATTTAATTAATTTTTTTCGCTTAAAGCAGCATGAAATACGGGCTCTGAATTATTGAGTATTGGAAGGATTTTGTTTGTTTTATGCTTAGTTTATGTTATGAAAAACCTTTTAATATGTTTCTAGTTTTATAATTTTCAACGTTATTTTCTTTTCTAGATAAATCCTATCCTGATCATGTTCCAGTGCTTTTAGGAGAGTTTACAGAAATTCACATTGTGCCAAAGGTTCGTGAGCAGAATAATGCTCACAACTCCAGACCGGAAAAAGTCCCGAAATCAATTCATTCTCAGTTTCAGTTTCTACGATTTCCAAGTGGCTCAAAGCCAGAGAAAGAATCATCGCCTGAAAAAGACGACGATGAGTACTTTTTTGACAGTGAGAACAGAAGTGCTACACTCCGAGCCCTTTCTCTTATTTCATCATGGTTTTCCACATCCTCTGAAGAAAAGTTCTTGCCTCGAGAAGGACCAACCAATGAGGAAGAGTTTGTGCCAATAGATTTTGATGCAGTTCTAAGAGTTGTTCCTTACTCTAACCCCACTGGCAGGACTTTACCTTTAGCAGTGCAGGCAACAACCGTCTTTATAAGTGTAGATACTTACGTACTTTTATATGGTGCCAAAGACATTCCACCCTGTTTTGTTGCTGTGCTGGAAAAAGTTCCATTGCCTGGAGATAGGAAGCTTCGAAAAACACATGGAAGTTCTCACAGATCTGGTAAGGATCAAAATGAAGATAATTCTAAAGATCCAAGTAGGACAAAGAATGAAATGGAAAAAGTACATGAACTATTCGATTCTGTTGTCGTTTCCGTCATGGTGGTGCATTCCCCAGAAGAAGATGAATTCAATCTGCCATTGCCCTTGTTTTATTCTAAAAATTTGATTGTAGTTCCTAAGGAATTAAAGAGAGGCCTTAATCTGGAAGTTGCGTCCCTTGTTCACCTGAAAAGTGTCCAAGTCAAACCACTTCCTTTGAATATGATTTCATTACATTCTGTATCTGCACTAGTAAGTTTTGTTTATTTTAAATAGCTACTAGTGTAATAACAGTCTTTTTTTCAATCAACATATTACTTATTTTATTTTCTCTTCAAGAAAGAAAGCTTTTGAATCTTTCAACTTGAATTGTTACCGTCCTTTTCTTTAGTAATGTTTTATCTTTTCATAAAGGAAACTAGTTGTCTTGAAAATCGTAAATGTAATGTTTAATATTAAAAGCATGTGTTTATTGCTAGTCGACATGGTAAGTAATTAAAAAACCACAAATGACTTTTCTTCAGAATAATTTTTGTACTAAACATTGCACTTTAATACAACAAAAAGATTTTAAAAGTGCAAATACTAAGTGTGTTGATAGAAAAAAGAAATATTAAATTTATACCTGCAAATAGTTAAGGAAAATTGGCTGGAAAACTTGGAAATATCAGCAAATCTATTTGTTTCGTTGGCGGCCACATTGATAATGTAAAACATAAGAATAAAAATATTAAAATTTAATGCATAATATTTCTATTAAAGCTCATTCTTATCAAACAAGGAAACTAAGAGAGAGTTGTTTTTTAGCCTCCATCAGTAACAGAAGAAGTTGTGAGTGAGCGTTTTTCAAGCTGGGCTTACAGCAGTAATCTAGATCAATCTACTTTCACCATATCAAGTGGAACACTTGCTTGTCTAAATATTCATGGTGAGGATTTGTATCACTTTGATTTTACTTTCAGCTTTAATTAGGATTACTTAAACCATTGTTTTACAAGCAATTTTATTAAAATTACTCATCCAATATGGCTTTTTGGATTACGGTATTTTCGGGTAGATAAGCAGCGGCTTACACGTGTTTAAAAGCTAAATTTTAACTCTTGCGGCCTATAAGCCATGGCTGCTTATAGGAAGAATTTTTTTTTTTGTCTTTTTTTTTTATTTTTCAAAAGGGCATGATATGTATATTTATTCCGAAAACAAAGCAAATTAGAATTCCACATTGAAAAGCCACTACTGCAACACACTTGAACAGTTCTATTTTCAAAAGGGTGATAGCATTTCTGCTTATTTAGATGTTATTTTATTTTCCTAGGTCTATAAGGAAGGGGAATAAATTAAGAAAAAAAACCATCAACAATAACCAACATATCTAATAAAAGAATCCAAAGGAAAAAAAAAAATCGCCAGAATCAGAAGGAATAACAAATTAAAAATCACCCATGATAAGGAAGGGGAATAAATTAAGAAAAAAAACATCAACAATAACCAACCTGTCAAATAAAGGAATTCAAAGGGAAAAAAAAAATTGCCAGATGTTGATGAGGGAATGGGAAGTAAGGTTGCCTTAGAAACTAACAAGAGCAGGACAGGGTTACTATAAGTTGCAGTTATCGCCAAAATGTTTCAACGTTTTAGTTATCTATGATATTGAAACACTGTTTTCAAATCAATGTTACTAATTCTTTGTTATTGTTTTTGAACGATGTCAATAGGAGTATACTGCAGCAGCGTAGGTTCATGCAGATAAAATTTCAAACTAAGTTTTATGCGGCTTATACGCGGATACGGCGTATCTGATGAAATTTTTTTCTCCCGAATTTTGTGAAGTGCGGTGTATACGGTGGTGCAGCTTATCTCCTCGAAAATACGGTAAATTCATTTATTGAACTTATTTCATTTGTGCTTGTATTACTGAATTTTTGAAAAATGGTAGGGGAAAGTACCCCAAAACGGGATAGCCAACCTATTCTTCTCTTTATTTCTTATTGTATACAAGGTACATTCCAAAGTTAGACGCTATTTAAAAGTATACACCTTTTAAATTACTAAAAATACCTTTGTCATATTTGTTCGATATTATTTGTGTGAAAAATACTGGTTTCAAAAAGTCTTATACGATCCCGTTTTACCCGACCAAGGGTGGGTAAAACGGGATAGGGAATTGTATGTTATTATTTTGTACTTATTTTACTTTTGATTTAGTTTTTAGACCAAAAATAGGCTACATAATTGTAAAGTTGGAAAATTACATAATACAGAAATCGCATAAAACTGTGTCGTCTTCTTCGTCTGCTTTAGAATAAGCTTCGTGGGCCCATGTAAGCTCGAGCATTGTATCTCCTTCTCCAGATTTCGATTCAAGATATAGAGCGTTTCAGAAAATACATGCTTTATCTTTTTCAGTTTCATCTTCTGAAGACGAAGGAGTGCAACCTTGGCTACTTGATGATTTTTTTTTTCGTTTTTTTTTCATGTTACGTTTATTTTCTTCCTTTTGGAAAATGATGTTTGTGGGGTTTTTTTTAGGTTCAGAGCAACATTTTAAAAATTTATATGCCTGTTTTGCATCTCCACCTGGTTTTCTTTTACGCCTCATTTATTTTGTTTTCGGAACATTCAAGAGAGAGATCCTTTTTTTCAGCTTTTAAGTTCTTTCTCGTTCTTTTTTTTTTCTTTCTTGTTCTTCATCTTCCAACTCAAGTTTATATGGGCTTCTTGTTATAAATGCTGTTTTCCCTCTTCTATTATCGTGTTTATTTTGAGGTCTTGGTTTAATCACTCGTGGTGGAGGTAGAATTTCCTTGGGTGATATAGAAAATGGCAGTGAAGGGCGACAGTATAGTCCAAGTCCTTTGACTCCTGTTGAAGTGAACGGCAGAATAAGGCCTGCATTTGTGCTAGTGTTATCGTTGCACTAAGTGATTCTTTCAATACTGTCTCTAGTGGTTGTGATGACAGCAAACTCTTGGATGTTATGACTGAATTTGAAGATCCTTCGGATCTGATCTCATTTTGTTGCCGATTTAATGGGTGTTAGGACGTCATGTTCTGAGCATCCAGCAATGGGTGATCTGTTGGAGGGGAGGAAGCGAAGAGATATTCAGGAAAGACATCTGGGGTTATATGGGAAAATGCCTGTTTTCGTGAACCCATTCACAGCAGTTTCGACAAGAGCTGTTTGTTAAAATGCTGCATTAAACATATTTCCTACTTCGTAGATAGTAACCCCTTTGTCAGGATGGTTGAACATCCACTTGCGGACCTCTAGCTCGCTTCCTGCTGCTTAAACAGATTGAAAAAACATTAATGGAAATGGTCGGGTAAAATGGGACACATCAAAATTGTATCCCGTTCTGGGCACCCTAAAAGTGTCCTGTTTTGCCAGACCATGATGCTTTTGACAACATAAAGGGCTGACCCCAGAACCGCCACTCACTAGCAATATTTAAGTACATGAAATTGTTGCTAAAAGAGCTATGAAGAAAATACAGTTCTAACCGGAATTGTTTCGAATTACGGAGATCCACAATTCTAGTCGTTCTGCAGTCGAAAAAAGTAAAACGTAAGTAAAATCTCAATTGAAAACTTTGAAAAAATATTTTTTTACGAAATACGTGGCTAGAGTTGAGATATTAACTGAGTATGCTGTCATGGTGGTCGGGAACCAGTTTAGCCTGTCTGCTGCGAGATAGTACTACCAGTCAAGCTATCCCGTTTTGCCCGCCTATCCCGTTTTGGGCAACTCCCCCCTATGTAACAGTTTTCTACCGAAAACTGCATCCAAGTTTCCTCACTGAAATACCTAGTTCTCTATAAAATTTGTCCATACTTGGTAATCTTCAAAATCTTTTGCTTCTTTTCGTAAGTTTTTCAGGTTTCTTTTTGGTTTCTTCACACATAAAAAGAGTGCAACTGTTTTCACAACATCCAAAGTTAGTTTAACTTTAGCATTAATTGATCCTAGTTAAGTCATTATTAAGTAGTAATTTCCTCACGAGGACAACATATTGCTTTATTCAAGCTAAATATTACTTTATTTTGTTAGTGTAAAAAAGTTTAAGAGATTATTTGAAATTTTTCCAATATTATAAATTAGCCAATTTTTAAATCAAACATTGTATCCCAAGAGACCACTTCTATAAGATACCTTTGAACAAAAGGAAAAAATAGACTTATGTCGAATTTTAATTTTACAGGAGCCTTAGAAATTTGAAATTTATCACCTGTAGTTATACTAGGCTATGTGTAAATGATGGCTTTACTTAAGCCTTTTTTAAAATTGCACTTTTCTTTTTTCCAGGTAAAACATATGATTTTTTTATTAGTATTCAAAAAGCTTTGCCTACCAGTCCCAGTGCTTCACACAATCAGCATCAATCTGAGCTCAGAAAAGCAGAAAAATTGAAAAAAGTGCCTGAGTATTCATTTTTAACTAGACAAGGTCTCAAAAGAACAGTTTTAAAAATTGGTGATCTGATGGATCCATCCATTTTTGTAGATCGTCCATGTCTGCAAAAAACAAGGGGCCTCTATCAAGAAATTTTAGCTTTGAGATTGGAAGCTCTTGGGTAAGTAAAATTCAATGAGCATTTCATTGTTATTTATTTATTTTTTAATATTACTTTTCCGAATGATCTTAATATGGAAGGTCTAGTTCATTGCTTACTAGATAAAAATGACCATCAGTGCAAAAACAGAAATTGTAGGCAAGAGATGAAAAGGGTGGCTAGTATATTTGGCTAATGTATTACCATCATGGGGAATTAATGACCTATGTCAACATGAATGCAACCTCAGTTCAGTCATCTTTGGACAGAGGTATATTACGTTAGAAGATCTAGTTAATGCATATCTAAATTAATTGAAAATAAATGTTATATATTTTAACATTGTATTGATCATTCTACTAGTAAATTAACTTATCTCATTTTTTACCAATACATTTACTATAGTAATTTGGTACAGTTATATGTGAATCATTATCATAACTTTTGTTTTTTGCATTCTGTCCCTTTTTTTTTTTGCAAAATCTGGATTCAATCACCATCTTTCTCAACTTTTTTGTGCCCCATTCAGAGGTAAAAACACTTAAGATTTTGGTTGAAAAAAAAAAATCATTTTATAAGCTCATAAATCAGGATCCAGCAGTACAAATCATCACAGAAGAAAAACTTTAAATTCATCTACTAGATAACTTGGGCTTTGTAACTTAGTGCCCTTCGCCTCCGAGTTATAGATTTAAAAGTATAGAAAAAAGTTGACATACTATTTTAAACTAGGAAGCATATTTCGCTAATTGTTAAAATCTAGTTATTTCCAGATGAATCATTTAATGCTTACTTCCGGGACTATTTTTTCAAAAATTTCTGGTGTTGGGGGAGGGGGGAATCAAAGGGTATATATTGAATATATAAGATATTGAAAAACTGCAAAAAAACATGCCAACATTTATTTTAATATAATACATTACTTTTTCAAACCTGCGTCAAGGGGTATTACCCTTTCCTGAGCCCAAAATGACAAAAATCTGCTTACTTCTGAGTAATTGTATTGAAATTTCTTATAAAGAATTGTGATTCATGGCAGTAAGAGATATAGAGGCCCGTTAGAGATTACTAACGCCTAACAGAGTTATGTAAAATATTTTTCATGTGACTTTTTGGAGCCCCTATGTAGTTGGCCCTTACAACTGTGACATTTATAATATGTTAAATATTTCTCTGCTTTATGGAACATTGTTTCAAAAAACTACTCTATTTTATATTCTGATTTTTTCATCTCATTTATAACTATTTCATCTTGATTTTGTAAGGGGCGTTTCTGAGCTTGCTGCCAAAATAATGGAGAACATTGATTTTTGGCTAAAGTTGCGGCCCATCGCATATATGTGTAATCACTCTTTCACATTCTGTGGCTGTATGCTGGTATGTGGTCCTAAAGGAGTTGGAAAAAGTGCCTTGACAAATGCCATTTGCAAGAAATTGATGAAGTATCCTTATCATGTCTTTGTTCAGACAATTCACTGTTTGCCTTTGAAGGGTAAGAGTTTTTTGATGAGCATCAGTATTTTCCTAAACTTTTTATTTCTGTAATTTATGCCTTTATTATTATTTAACTACAATCATGAAATGGGTTATATTTTCCGAAAACTGCTTAAGATTATTGTGCAAAAATTCCTGAAACATTAAATACAGTCAATTCGCGATAACTCGAAGTCCGATAACTCGAATATTACTATAACTCGAATTTCTTATTAGGTCCCAAACCTTTGTCTTCAATTCCATGTTAATTTTTCTCCATATCTCGAAGTTTACTTCCCTTAACTCGAAGTTTTTTTGAGGTGGCTAAACATTTGACAGTTAAAAAGCAGAAAAATCTTTCAAGTGAGAGCATGAAATTTTATTTGTTCTTCTCTTATGAGGGGAGGGGATTCATTCAGGTTAAATCTGAAGCCAAAAGAAGATCTGTTGAAGCAATATGCAATAAAGAAACAACACCTGTGGTGACGCTTGCTGTATTGTTTGCACTTATTGCTTCTATAAGGAATTTAATTTCCAAAAATTGTTTTAAATTTAAAACAAACGACTTTTAAAGCAGTTGATCAAGAAAACTTCTTTAATGTGAATTTAAGAAATGTGATTTAAACACTGAGGTTTGCAACGAAGAGTACAAACCATGGAGGAAAATGAATATGCTACCAAGGAAGAACGATATGTGAAAAAGCTGTGATATTTACCGTTTTTTAATTACAAAACTGCTCAATGCAGCTTAAAATGACGGATAATCCCACAAGAATGAAATATGTATAAAAAATAAGATTTCTTATTCTTTATTTTCTTAAGGTTTTAATTCAAGTAGTGTACATTTTAATTGATTAAACTTGTCAGGAATCTATACATTAATTGAATATTTCAAGTTTTTGTTATTAAAATGTGGGAAATCGAAACTAATGATAAGTCGAACTTCCGATAAGTCGAAGTTTTTTTTCGGTCCCTTCAAATTCGAGTTATCGAGAATTGACTGTATTTCTTTTGATATATTTTTTGCTTTTTGATAATTTGCTTAATCAATACATGTATAAATTTTTTGTAGTTATTTTAGCTATTCTTATTGTTTTTATTTTAAACTACATATTAAAATTTAACATAAATAAGTATTAATGATGATAATGAAATGAAGTGAAGAATTATTAATTAAAATTTCTGCCACCTTAATTACTAAAATCTGATTTTATTGAAGCTTAAAATTCTGCCCTTTTTTTATAATACACATTTTATCAATGATAAGAAACATCCAAGAGTATTTCAAGAGTTCCTCACTGTATTTTCATGTATATTGTGCATAGTATGTACAAACTTATAGTGTATTCATTGATAAATGACAGCAGAAGTTAAGAAAAACGGTTGCTGTTTGGTGCCAAGCTTTGCCACTTGCATGGATTGTTCGTTGGATTTACGATTCTGTTCATGAACGTTTTGCTTATCTAATTTTCGCTTTTTCAATGTTCCAACATGAAGCAAACAACTGTATCGCCAAGTCGCATGTTGCTACATGTACTGTCGCTATCACTTCTCGCTGAATGTACTACAGTGTATGTTACAAATAAAATGGTAAAACCTGATTTTTTGATTTTAGGGAAACGTGTTGACAATATTGCGAAGAAGTGGGATGACATTGTGTCACAAGCAATTCACTCTCAGCCCTCTGTGATCCTCTTTGAAGATTTGGATTACATTGCCAGTTGTCCAATCTCTCATGAGCAAGAAGTTGGTCCTGATGGTATCTACTTCTCTAGTATTGTCCAAGGTAAGAATAAAATTAGAAAAAAAGAAATTAGTTCAAAATGCACTTAGTTAGCCTAAAAGGAAACACAGGGTAGGTGGAAACAAACTCTATTACTACACTTGTGGTAATTTTTCAAACTCTGTTGGTGAATGAAGACTAGGTAACATATAGCGGACATTTTGAGAGTTCCTTGTGTTTCCAAACTAGCGCATGGATGTCATCATTACTTGAAGATGACATTTTGAAAAAAAAAAACGGGTTTTAAAGTTCAGTAACCTTACATTTTCCTCAGCAGGAGGGAAACAAATATGAAGTAACAGGTTTCAGCCAATTTTACTCATCATCTGAATGGTTACTAAAAACATTTAATAATGAATTTCATCTCATTGGCTAAGTTTGATGTGCAATTTAGATGTTTCATCCATCTCGTAACTACTGTACTTCGGGATAAAAGAAAACAACCAAGCTTTTATTCTTCCAATTTTTTTGGATTAAACTCTCGTCACTGTTGATGATTTCATTCTTGAAATTTCTTAAAATATAAAGGCTATTCACTAAATTCTGTAAAAATTTTTAAATACCTGCTCCCCCTCCCCCCACCTATATAATGAAATGGTGGGCCATTTTAAGATTAATAGTATACTAAAACTTATGCATGCATCTAAGTACAGACTGGAGGAAAATCAAACAATTAAAGTATAACTATGAAAAAAATCTCTTTAAGAAAAGTCACTTATTCTAAACAGATACATGGAACGTGGTGCAGTATCATATTTTTTCTTGTTTTAGTAGTAGGAACATAAATATTATTTTCTTGTCATTATTATTAAGCATAAAATAAAATACTTGTATTTAAGTCATAGCATACTCAATGGCATATTCGTTTTAGCTGTCATATTACGTCCTTTTGTTGTTTCCTTTTCTTGTTTAGCTTTCATCCATCTTATGAATCGTGTCATAGCTTCTGAAAGCAGGGTTACTGTAATCGTTACAGCACAGTCAACTCATTCGCTCCACCCAACTTTGGTGAATACTAAAGGAAGGCATATCTTTCAAAGTGTTTTTGAAATTCATCCCCCTAACCAAGTATGTATAAATTTGTTAAAGATTTTTTTTTTTTGGAACATTACTATTTATGATGCATTATTTAGTTACAAATATGAATTGTTTGACTGAGAACATTCAAAAGTGTTCTTACTGTTGTTAAACATAGCTACTATTGAAGTAAATAATTAAGATACAATGCAAATATGAAGTGGTCATGGAATTTTTTCACGATATTTTGTTAATAAAAGCATTTTCTCACCTCAATATTTTCAGTTTATCAAACTAATGACTGAGATAAAAGATTCTTGTTATTACAATTAAGTTGTTGAAAAAACATGCATTGAACAAGTTATTATTGGTACATGGGCGTCGCTGCCTGCTGAACATTGAGGGGGACTTAGGAAAAATAGAAATGCTAGAAAAAATTCATGTTTTTTTTAAACATGTTTAGCCTTTGTAAAGACCAATGAACATTGCAATTTTCAAATAAGGACCACAAGGAGTCATATTCTGACCCGTAGCGGGCACAAAAAAGTTGGGGGGGGGGGGTATGAAATTGCCGACCCTTTATTAATTTCAAACAGAGGGAAATGAATGGGTGTAGCTTCTTTTATAAGAGGGAAGTCATAACTAGATCAGAGAGTTGAGAATGTGTTCCTAATCCTAAATGCATCATTTACGCAGAAGTAAGGGGGTGGGGGGTTTCTCCCCGGAAATTTTTTGGAATTTGTGGTCTTAAAAATGCATTTTAAACGATCTTTGGTAATGTTATGGGAGAAGAGGTTCGCGTGCGCTCATCCGTCCATTTTTCGATATCGAAACGTTAAAAACTCAAATATTAACTCTGACTGTGCTATGGAAAGAGGGGATCGGGGATTTTTTCGAAATTGTATTGCTAAAAACGCAATTTTAGACTATCTTTGTTGATAATACGCAGATTAGAGATTCGAGTTCCCTCTTTTCGGAAAATTATTTAAATTGTAGTCTTAAAAACGAATTCTAAACAATTTTTGGCAATAGTAGTAGTTGAAGAGGTTCAGAGGCGCTTTTCTAGACATTTTTGGAAATTAAAATTTTAAAAACACAATTATAGATCATATCTGATTTTTTAGGGAAAGGGAGGTCCGGGGGTTCTCCCCTGGAACTTTTTTTGAAAATGTAACTGTAAAAACGCAGTTTTAGACTATCTGCGTAGATGTTAGGGGAAGGGAGATTTAGGGCCCACCCTGGAACTTTTTCAAAATTGAATGGTCATGGGTCATTCCGACGAAAATGGTACAAATCATGTCCGAGACTTTAGAATTTTTTAAAATCAATTTTAATAACTACCACCCATTAAGTGTATTTTTTATTGGTTCTCCATTTAATTTTGTGCCATCAAGTATCAATTGATTAGGTATAATCCATTTAGAAATGACACACAAAAAAAATTATCTTTGTCAGAAGAAGGAGAAAATGGCGTGTCCCAGCTTCAAATTGCTAGAATTTTAAATGTGATTTAAAATTGCTAGAATTTAAATGTGATTTAAAATTAAACTGAAATGTAAGAACAAAATAAATGACACTGCACTGCACAAAAGATGCTTCTGACACCATTTCTGCAGATTATTACGCAAATGAAAAAAAAAATTCCCCAAAAAACACTACTATTTATCCATGTCCCTAGATTTTCTATGTTTCGAATTGTCCACTCTGTTATATGCCTTTTGGAAATAAAATAAACAATTGCATTCAATCTGATATATTTTTTAAAAATATAGGTAGTATAATGCCGTGATTAGCTTGCTACATTGAATTATGTAGTCAACAACCAGGGTGAGCCTCATTCTTTTCTTATGATAGTTAATTCGAACTGTTGGATGTCCACTCTGTTGGAGCCGATTTCATGATGAAAAAAAATAGATTTTTCTTGAAATTGCAGACAGACTTACAGTTTTAGGCTGTTTATTCCACTTTATGCTTGTTCTGTGATTCTAACTTTTCTTTGTGATTATACAGATATTTTTAAAGGCTTATTTGTCCACTCTGTTAAACAAAGTGATCAAAATATTTAAAATCCTTTCATAAATAAGTCATGTACTAGTTATTTACACTTCATTATACACAAATAAATGGAAACTCAATAAAAATAAATATGATTAGTTGGTGGAAATTATTTAAATTGATAATCTTAAGTAAAGAGTTTCAGACATGATTTGTACCATTTTCGTCGGAATGACACTCATCTTTGATAACTTAAAGAGGACAGACAAATATTCGAAAAGCGTGATTTCAGTTGACTTTCAATGATGTTAGGGCAGGAATTTTCGAGAACTCTCCTTCGGAAACAAAAGTTTAACCCCTTTAGAACGAAATATAGAACGATCCTAAATGTTGTTGACAAAAGACAGAGAGGGAAACGGAGACGCCTCTTTTTTTATTGAGAGATATGTTTATTCAAGCTGAAACAGCAAATGAATGAATAAAAAAAATAGGGTTATACTCCCACATCTCACATTTTATGCTCACGTTACTTTATTCAAAATTCATGCATTTGTAACAATGCAAAAGCTTAATTTAGTGCTTGAAGAAGTATTAATGTTTTTCATCCTGCTTTATCGCGTCATTATTTTTACTTTTGATAAAAACAAATAATTAGAAACGATAAAATAGAAGTTTTTAGGGGAAGACTGTCTAAAAAGTTCTGACTTCTTAATATGCAGTGTAATTTACCACGAAAAAAAAATCCTTTTTATAATTCATCTGGCATTTTGATCTTCAACGATATGTGAGAAATCTTTCTAATATTATTATTTTTTAATTTAATTGATTTTTATTATTGCTTCTTACCCTCTCCTCCATACAAGCATTTGTTTTGCTTCAATTGTGCCTATGCTGAGAACGATACTTTCACTTAATTTTGAAAGTTCCATTTTGAAATTTATATTTCTCAGCTGAAAATTAGGTTTGAAAATTTCAATTTAAAATAATTTGTAAGGAAGATAAATAACTTGCTTTTTTTTAATGATAATTCAGTCCTTTTTACAAATTTTCATAGAAATGCAGCGATAAAATATTTTGTCGGTTCCAACTTTTTAAAATGAATTTAGTTATCTGAATAATACTCAACTAAACAAGCCTTATTATTTCATCACTTAAAAGAATTTTTGGGCATGTAATTTTTAAGTAAAAAGAAGAAGGTAATAAACAATGGAGTTGTGTTGAATGCTAATCGCTTGAACTAATGACAATTAAAATGAAGTATGTCAAAAATAGCACATGAAAAGTAACTGATAAATAAAGAAAGCGCGAAAAAAATCAAATCCTATAGAATAACAGCAACTGCGGCGATGATTAAAAAAAACTAAATAAATAAACGAAAAAAAAAACAAGCCGCGAACCGTCACTAACAGAAACAAAATCTTCATTTTCAATTCGCAATGAATTTACATACATTTCTTTTCTCTGTAATAAAAATATTGTACAAAGAAGTTAGAACAGTAATTTTTCTTTCCAAAACTTTTCATTTGTACCTTCCTACGTTTGAGCTTTTGATACTATTTCTAGACTTATTATGTAATATCATGAATGCAGTATAATTCTAAAAAATAAATAATAATAAAAACATATTAAACTTATCTCAAAAGAAAACGTTGTTGATTGAACTATATAGAGCAAACGAACATTCGGGAATCAGTTCCAGGAGTGAACGACGTTAATGAAATTATCTGATCCATTCTGGTCAGTAGTGGGGATCTTACCAAAAAAAAAAAAAAACGAAGAAAGAAAACACAGCTGTACAGCTGGCGTGAGAAAGCCTCAGCCCGCGATCCTTATCAGAGATTTTAAGGAAGCATCAGTTTCGAAGAATTTTGTGTTGTCCTAGCCCTTCAAGGATCAAGTGACCTAACCAAGGAAAACACAAGAAACCCCCTCTAAGATTTATTTATTACTTCTGCTGTCCCTGTCCCAGCGGGGAGTGATGGAGTGGGGTATGGAAAGGGAAAGTTTCTATTGTTAAGTGGAGGAATTTGATCTAACTACGTAGTGATGGGTTTTGTAGGAGAAAAATGATCCAAACGATGCTAAAAGCACCATAAGACTCAATAACTCAGACGGTCTTTCAAGTAGATACGGAAGGTTTCGTTATTTTAGTAAAGATTGGAGTTATAATTTTATTTAGATTTAGAAATGAAAGTCCCGATTTTTTTTTTTTTCAAAATTATTATTTTAAAATATTCAGGGGGACTTCTGACGAGTTCAAAATATTGGGGGGGACATGTCCCCCTCGTCCCCCCCGTCAACGACGTCCGTGTATTGGTATAAAGTTAGGATTTGAAAAGCATTGCGTGAAATCAAATAAAATGAAAGTACAAGATGAGTAAATACTTTTGTGCGCTAAAGTAACAATAATAAACATAAAGTTGATTAAGCACAAATTAGCAACTGAACCTTTGTTTCAGAGTTACAAGGGGCCTCTTTTTTCCATGCAATGTTTTTGTCGAAAATCCCTAAGCCCACTTTGCATTGAAAAAAGTATTCCTTCTAGCTCTAAAACTCGTTTGCAAAACAGCTTGTTAATTTGGGCTTTATCAGTGTTAGCTTACTACTGTTAAAGTGAAAGTGCTTCTACATTTTTATAAAAGGCATTGATTATTCATGTTGTCCATTAAAATAATCCATTTTTTTTTTCATTAGTAAATTCAAGTGCTACATGTGTTCAGTTGGATAGAGATGCAGTCATAAAATGATTGCTACCCTTTTTCATTGTATTTTAGCATTTTGTTCAGATAAGTTTTACATGGTAGGAACAACACATTATTTCTCGTATCGAAATCTTATTTAATATCACAATAGAAACAATTATATATTACGCTATAACACAAAAATTTGCATCATCATGTATAGTAATAGATGCATTACTGATAACAACAAATATATTGAAATACATTTTGAGCTGTTGAAGTGCTTCTGACTCATAAGTGGAAATTCAATTTTCATCTCTGTACAAAAATGTTGAACCCATCTTATGTACAGTCTGCATTGAAGTTCAAAGCCAGTTATGATAACAAATTAATAGTATTTGCTTTAGTTGTGCAAAGTTATGGGTTTTTAAAAAATATTAGTTTCAAAAATTAACTATTAATTCATTTTTAAAAGTATAGAAAATGTTTGTTGCCTTTATTAAACTAATATTTTAATTGTGTTCTGATTTGAACTAAATTTCATGAATCATTTCAGGAGCAGAGAATTCAAATCCTAAGATCTCTAATATGCAGCAAGCCTCACATTTCTCGCAGCTCCATCAACCACCTGCCTTGGACAGACATAGCAGCAAAGACAGAAGGCTATGTAGCTCAGGACTTGGATTCCTTGGTGGATAGAGCCACTCATGCTGCTTGGGTACGGCTAGGTGTGTTATGATTTTATACATGCTTATCTATGCAAAAAACAACTGAGCCGTGGTATACCCATCGGTAAGTCATTGGACTCGTAACAGGAGGGTCCCGGGTTCGATCCTAGCCGATCAAGGATCCACCGTCGTTACTAATGGTGGCTGGTTGGGCAATGTAAAATAAGGGTCATGGTCACAAAGTCCTCCAAGTGATACCATACCTCTGGGGGCATTGGACCAGGGGTTTGCTCAGCCCTTGGTCTTGTTCAAAAGAACAGAGCATTCTTCAGGGCTTCTTTTTTTTAAAGGACCTTTTTTCTCTCTTTGGAGAACTTTCCCTTTGAGGAGTCTGTGGATGTGTGTGTATGTGTTTTTTTGGGAGGGGGGCAGAAGGGTGTGCCATCTCCATTAGATCCTAGATGAGTACCTCTAGAAATAATATTGCTCAATGTATGATGTTCTCAAGTGTGCATTTCTATCTACAGAACAAACGGAAGAACATATTAAAACCAAATTTAACACAAATGCGTTTCATTAGTTAATGAGGATGTGCACCTCAAAGACATATATTTGTTGTTTAATTTTGCTCTTTTTTGCTTCAATTTTAAATGGGTTTTCATACAAATTTGCCAACTAGGAGACAAAAAAATTTTGTCCATTTAAAATTTTTATACCATTCAAAAGTCCATTTTTCTACATAAGATAATATTTGTTCAAAGCAATTATATTAATTAGAATAAGAATAATATTTATTGTAACCCAACTAGCGTTGAGGCTCAGAAGAAGTGAAAAAGCTTCTTAAACCATGTTTGTGAATTTGTCACAGAGCATTCGAGGCAGTTGTTATACTTATGTCTTTTTACTTCCTTTTACTTAGTAAAGCAAGTGTTGTATTTTATGCTCTTTTATGACAGCAGTCTTACAATTACAAGTAGGACAAAGATTCACTAGCAATCTCCCCAAGTCATAGTTCCAATTTTAATTTGGCAGTGTTTAGCATGACATTACTAGTAATTTTGACAATCCACCTGCATGTTCCTAATTATTCATATTTGGGAGCTACATTTTTGTCAGTTTTAGTTTGAAATGTGATTATTTAGACTCCAATTCTGGAATTGGAGAGTTTAAAAATGGCGCTTCATTAAAAATGGTGCAGTAAAGAATGTTCATTTCAAAGAAGACCGATACGACTTTTTTTGCCAGAAAACTTCCTTGAATCGATTCTGTGGGAGACGGACGTGTCTTACAATGCCTAAGAGAACTACAAAGGGAAAACCTGTTGCGGGAGCGACAAAGGGAAATTCGGTGCTTGACGATGAACGAAACGCGCCGGGAGTACTCCCGACTTGCCTACTTTCGGGTCGGCACCGATGCATAAATCGCCAAGCAGCTATTGATAAAAATTGTCTTTTTAACAATTGTTGCTTTTTTACCTGTTCTCTGCATGAAAAGTAAAATAAAAACAGGAATGATATGTTTGTTGTCATTAACACCTGTCTGTTTTATATGCGTTTGCTTTTCTGTTATGATATTATTTCATTAATGAGACAGTTTCCTTATCATATAGTGTCTTCATCAAATCAAGAAGAAATTCCTCTGATTTTGGATGACTTTGAGATGGCTTTAGATGGTTATGTTCCATCCTCTCTCCGAGGCATCCCTCTCCAGATCCGGGATCAAAAATCGTGGAAGGATGTGGGAGGATTAGGACAAGTCAAGAAAGTTGTGCAGCAAATTATTATGTGGCCTGTTAAGGTCTGTATAAATACATTGATCTATTGGTGTAAGTAAAGTATAATTCGTAACAAAAAAAAAAATGCTAGCTATTTCAAGGCTGCAATGGAGCCCCTCTTCATTAGTGCTAACTTGTTAAATACCAACAAAAAAAGGTGCCAGAATTGTAACATCGGTTTTGTGTGTTGAGAGCTTTTGCACTGATTAAGAGCTTCACTGTAGCCTTAAAGTAGCTTTTGCTGTAGTTTTTTAGTTATTTGAGCTTTACTTATGTTAGTTTATCTGCAGCAGTATTAGTTTTAATTTCTTTAAATGTTTTAATGTGTGGTTCCATTCAATTACGTGTCATTAAAACATACAAAAAGAGAGATGGTGAACAAAAAAAAAAAAGAAGGTTTTGTTTTTGGTAGCATGCTCTAAAAATGAGTAACTGTTATCTCATTCATTTCAATCATATCAGCTCAATGCCTTTTTTGCTGCTTCAAGTTACAATAAATAAGATTTTTTTAAAAACTACACAGTCAAACCTCATTCAAATAAACTCCAAGGGATCTTTAGAATCAATTTGTCTTGACCTTAGTTTGTGTTATCCAAAAAACACAACAGAAGGAAGAGGATCAGAAATGTAGTTCATTTTAGCAATAATTTGTTTTAAGCGTTTTTGAATTAACTAGGTTCGCCTGTGTACTGAGAGAATTTTGCTGTTTAAAAGTTTTTTTTTTTTTTTTGTGTGTCATATAATCTCTTTTCCATAAAAGTTTAAACCAGTGGTTGGCACCCTTAACTGATGAAGATCTACTCTTCAAGTTTGGCATGAACACAAAGTAAACATGAGGAAGGTGGGATACATGCACTGTTATAGATTTAAAGGAATGTGTTGTCTAAACTTTTTCAAAGTGTAGGTTATCTCTCATCAAGAAAGACCTTAATGCTTATTAAGTTTTTTTTTTTTTTTTTTTCTAATGGCAAGGCAGGTTACAATTATAAAAAAAACATCAATTGTGAAACAACCGAACAATTAACAAAAGTAACATTTGACCGAAGTCATTGCCTCAGGCGTTCTCTAGCTCTCCAATACAGGGTAGTCTCGGAGTCGGAAGAACCGCGCAGTGCCCCGCATCGACGCAGATGAGCTCTATTTAAAGGTTCTCCAAGGTCACATAAAGAACAAAGAAGAGAGTCAACAATGCCAATTCTATGGAGATGATCATTTAGGCAGTCATGTCCTGTCACTAACCGGAACATCGCCACTGCCTCACGTCGAGGATGATCGGGAATGTTAGCGAGATCTTCAGCACTCCAGGTCTTCTGTTTAACACGATCTTGCATTAGGGTTTCGAATTTCATTTTCAAATTTTGTTTCCAAAAGAGCTTTTTTGAGTGAAAAGACAGCCCAGAAGCATTTGATTGCTGTACCATTGCTGCACCTTTGCGTGCGAGAAGATCTGCCTGATCGTTCCCATAAATCCCGCAATGACCAGGGATCCATTGTAGCTTAATGTATTTGTCTCTTTGACTAATACAACGCATCAATTCTTGGCATTGTAGGACCTCAACAGATACAGGAGCTTCAACGGAGCCAATAGCTTGTACGGCTGCCTGCGAGTCCGAGAGTAGGACAACCTTTTCGAATTTTTGAAGACAGTCTAGGAGTTTCTCAAATGCGATACGGATGGCCTCTACCTCTCCATCAAAGGCAGTTCTGTTTTTTCCAGCAGACGCAGAAATGAAGAAGAGTTTGGAAAAGACTCCAGAGCCTGCAGATTCACAGCTTACCGAGTATGACCCATCCGTATACACATGCAGCCAGTCTTCTTCCGCATATTCAGTATAGATGGTCTCCAAAGCAGAACATCGGAGAACTTGCGGAGCAGTATCCTTCTTGAAAACTTTATTCAGGAGATTAAGATCAAATTCAACTTCGTAAATCTCTAAAGGATTTATGAGCCTCATAATCTTTTGTGGATTTTCTTGTAGCTCATCTTCCTGAAAAATATCAAACACCTTTTGAATAAATCCACACTGCGTCTTTAGATTTCTAGTATGAATTTGAATTATTAAGTTGTTGCTCTAAGTTGTTTAAATAGCTTAATATTAACTCACACAAAAATATTTTCAGACCCAAGTACGCTGTTTGTTTTTAAATTAGTTAAATAGTGACTATAAAAAAGTTGGAAAACTTTCATATAGATCTTGTTTTGAACTAGACCTAATTTTGTTCCAGAAATTAATGTTTATTAAGTCTATCCTGATTGAAAGAAAGGTTCAAAACATTGTCGCAATCGATTCAAAATGAGCTTGAGATTGAGGGGTTGCCTACTGTGATATTGCATCACATCATTAGGTTTTTTTCTGTTTCTCAATCACTTGTAAGTTGTCATTCGCAATCGCTTGGCGTCATCTCCCACTTTTTCTATCTACAACTTTTTAAGTTCACATCGGAACGCTTTCCCTTCTAAAAATTTTTGCAGCCCTTAATTTTCCGCGCATTTCGATGTATCATTTAAGCATTTTCGGCCAAATTAACGCTTTTTCGAATCGCGATTTTCTTAATTCCCTTTTTTCCAAATTTCGTTTTTTTTTTGCATTTCTCCATCTTTCGCCATTTTGAACGGAGCTCTTCGAAATTCTTCCCATTCTTCCCGCCTTGGCTCCAGTTACCTCCAGATCACTTTTTGAACCACGCTACACGCTATTCGCCGAAACTTTCCGGCGCACATTCCGAAGGGCATTGAACTCCAACTGACGCTAGCTGTGATTGGCGGGCTCAAGGTCAGACGCCGGAGCTTAGTGTCCGGAGCGCGAATTTTTCGCACAGATTCCCCCAAAACTCAGTGTCGAAGGAGGCAATCGAAAACATAGGAGACGGCGAATTAGGCGTATGATGGAATCCTTCCGGACCGGAGACGGCTGAGCAGCGAAGGCCCCAACATAAAGATGAATAGACAGTAATTATGGACCTAGGTCCTCAAAAATCTAGATAGCATCTTCTTTTTATCTGCTCGTCCAAGTAAATACAACATGGAAATCCCAAGTTCACATCGCAGCTCTCCGCCTTCCTCTTGGCCCGACTTTTGATATGATGGCCTCTTTTTTTCTGCGCCCGCCAGTAAATACAACGTGGAAATCCCAGGTTCTCATCGCAGCTCTCCGCCTTCCTCCTGGCTCGACTTTTAATATATTAGTTCCGGACAGGCATTCGCCTTTTCTCCCTATCTTACCATGCAATAGAATCGTTTTCATCAGCCCATCGGAATGAACAATTCTAATAGTGCCTGTCAACCAGCGCTCGCTTAGCATCTAAGTCATTTTCTTCCACCTATTTGTTGCGTCGCATCCCCAGCTAGCGACATGCATCATCCCGTGTTTCCAGCTCCAACGTAAATTTTATGTCTACCCAATAACTTTTTCGTTCCATTCTCAACATCCGAATTTCAACAGCATGAACTCTAGCCACAAGTAACTTTGAACTCTCTTCAGATTTGTCATTCCTTCAAAATATGGAGCACTTTTTCACGACATGTGCAACCGGATGAAATTAATCTTTTTCATTTAAATTAGTGTAAAGGAAAAAGTGTTGATATGAGGTATTCAAAGAAGAATTCATTTATTTAAAATTTGTGAGAGAGCTCTCAGGTAATAAAAGAATGTGAAAGAAATGTAAAGCAAATAAGGCTGCCTTAAATAAAACTCCAGTGTTGATTTCAAGATGTTTTTTGTATTTTGAAGTTGTCAAACATGTCTACACAACTCCGGGTAAGTCAATTTAATTCTTTTTTCTTTTCTCAATTTTGGATTTAAATTAAAAGGGCACTTAAGCCAGGCGTTAGCCTGGAGTTTTTGCGGAATATAATTTTTGCGATGTTACTTTCCACTCACGTTTCGGCCTTAGACTTAATTTTATTTTGAATTTCTAGGGAATATTTTCCCATTAATTTTTAACTTTTTCTTTTTTTATTTAATTTAAGTCTGACAAAAATAAATGAACCAAATGCATCACAAAACGATGCTGCCGTGTCGCACCACACCTACTGCTGGTTTAAACTTTGTAATTATTTTGCTAATGTCATTAGTTTTAATGCTTTTCCTCTTTATGAGGGTTTATACCTACTGTCTTCTTGCATTGTTTATAATCAGGCCCATAATTTCTTAACTTCATAGGGGGTGGGGTGGGGTATAGTTCAGGGAGGAAAACAGTTCACACTTCCTAAACCTTCAAATAACAGACCGGGTTACACTGTTAACTACATGTACAATCAAGGAAAATTTTTAAATTAAGCGTTGTTTTTTCAAATTAAGATGTTTTTTTTTTTTTTTTTTTTGTTAATATGAAGGGAAAAAAGTCATTTATCAGTGAGTCAATACATCTGTTTTCTACTTTTTTTTCTGTATATATGTCCTATGCAAAGTTTTTTTTTATTTCTTCTAGTACAAACATATTTTCAAGAATTATTCTCTGAAGCCTCAGACAAATATTCTTTTGTATGGAGCTCCTGGAACTGGAAAGACCATGCTAGCAGGGGTTGTAGCAAATGAATGTGGCCTCAATTTCATCAGTATTAAGGTGATAATTTTTAAATGAAGAAACTTACTTAACTCAATATCTTTTTTTGAAATTGTATAAAAATATATTTATAACTGGCAATTTTAAATTATAAAGAAGCTTAATGCTAATTTTAGAAAATAAACTTTGCTGTTCCATGTTAAAATTCTCTTTTCTTTTAAAAGAACCTCTTTGGAGCTCATTAAACTAAAAACTAATATTTTTCAGGGTCCTGAGCTGTTATCAAAATATATTGGGGCGAGTGAACAAGCTGTTCGGGATCTTTTTAAAAGGTATTTACTTTGGCTATAAATCTTTTTAATGAATAAAAAATTTTGAATTTCATTGAAATGCTATAACGTTTACTCCAAGAACTCTTTCCAAAGTATTTCGGTCATTTGTAAGATCAGTAGTGGAAGCATTCTGCGAGCTTAACCCGAGTAATTTATCCCAAGTAGTTACCATTCTGTAGATTATGTACAAATGCTGGAGGGCTAGTTATGACCTCTATGGACCATTTGGTTCTGGTTCTTATACTGGGTGATTCAAAATTGTTTTTACAAATTAAGAGGAGTGATAGCTATACCAGGGCTTGGCTGTAGTAAGAATTTACTGCACGCAATTTTTCTCTGACTAAAAGTAGTATTTTGCAAAATAAATGTGACACCAGTAATATTTGATAGGATGCTGCAGTTGTTCCTTTGCCAATGTCACCTGTGCAATGAAATGCTTGGCTAGTATTTTGAATACTTGCTATGAGTTTTTTGTAAAATAATAAATCAGACTGGGCAACTTTTGATATTTGCTGTTTGCTTATTCACTTTTCCAACACTGTTGTAAGTTTAGGTTGAAACTCTTGTTGAAACTCTTGAAAACTCTTGAGCGTAACCCGAGTAATTTATCCCGAGTAGTCACCATTCTGTAGATTATGTACGACTGCTGGAGGACTAGTTATGATCTCTATGGATCATTTGGCTCTGGTTCTGATACTGGGTGATTCTAAATTGTTTTTACAAATTAAGAGGAGTGACAGCTATACTAGGGCTTGGCTGTAGTAAGAATTTACTGCACACAATTTTTCTCTGACTAAAAGTAGTATTTTGCTAAATTAATGTGACACCAGTAATATTTGATAGGATGCCGCAGTTGTTCCTTTGCCAATATCACCTGGGCCGTGGTAGCCCGATCGGTAAGGCGTCGGACGCGTGACCGGAGGGACCCGGGTTCGATCCCCAGCTGATCAAAGATCCACTGTCTTGATTAATGGTGGCTGGGGGACGTTAAAAATGTCGTGGTCACAAAGTCCCCCAAGTGAAACGATACCTCTGGGGGTGCTGGGCCAAGGGTTTGCTCGACCCTTGGTTCTGGTTCAAAAAGAACAGAGCGCTCTTCAGGGCCCTAACCCGGTTAAACCACGAAGTTGTGGTAGCTACTGGGGACCCTGAAGTGTGTGATGTGCCAATGTCACCTGTGCAACGAAATGCTTGGCTAGTATTTTGAATACTTGCTATGAGTTTTTTGTAAAATAATAAATCAGACTGGGCAACTTTTGATATTTGCTGTTTGCTTATTCACTTTTCCAACACTGTTATAAGTTTAGGTTGAAACTCTTTTTTTTTTAAATTTCGATTGCAGCAGGCATAATACAGAGACAGATGAAAACATCTTTGTTGCCATATAGAGAAATAAAATGTTATAGGAATTCACACTTACTTTCTGCAACTACCCATGCTGGATCGTTGCTTGACTGATTTTTCTGAAAATAGCTATCAATAAATAAACTCTGATGTCCAAATAGTGGCTCTAACTGGTTTTCTCAAGAAGAAGGACTAATTAACTTGTGAAAAACAGCTTTAGGAAAATGATACACCCATTACAGGTTTTTGTATGCAGTAACTAGCAAGCGTCTCGTTTTTAGGCTACTGGGCATAAATGGGTTAATAACTATCTTATTTTGTTTTAAAATAATTGCCATTGTCCAAAGTCCTTTGAAAGAGTTATTTTAATCTGCATGTAAAAAAATAAAGACAAACTTAAGTAACTTCCTCTTGTGTTTAAACAACTGGAAAGTTCAACTATTTGAGTTTATTTATTTAGTTATTTGTGTTCTATTTAGAGCTTCTGCTGCACGCCCCTGCATACTCTTCTTTGATGAATTTGATTCCATTGCTCCAAGGTAAAATATTTCTTTCCTCTCGAAAATATAGCTGCTTTAATTTGGATGTGCTACTAAAGAGTCTATTTCATGTACTGTTATTTTCAATCAAATTTTGTGATAACATGTGTATTTTACATATGAACAAAAGTTATCCATTTTATCTCCTATTAATGAACATTTTTCATTTAATAAGCCCTAATAATTGAATTGTAAAGATGTCCCTTGAACACATTGTCCCGGTGCTCTTTTGAATTGAATCTCACAGGACAAGTGTAAATACTTTTAAGTGAAGCCTTTATATCAGGGGAGTTGACTCGTAATCCACTTAGGCCTTTAGACTCCTTTTTCTATCTTGAATAGATAAAACGTCAAAAATGAAAAATTATTTATTTGAAATCCTGTTTTTCCAAATTTCGTGCATTTAAACTGTTTAATATTTTGCTCAAAACACTCCTTAAAGCTGTAAAATATACTATTACAGTCGAACCTAGTTAAAATGAACTTCAAGGTACCTTTAAGATCAGTTTGTATTAACCCTAGTTTCTGTTACTTGTTCAACAAGTAACTTCTAACCATAGGATGAAGATTGTAAATGTTGCTCGTCTTAACAATAATTCATATAAGTATGTTCGAATTAACAAGGTTTGATTGTTTAAGTGTGGTGAAAAATTAAGTAACAAAATAGTAAGAAATAGAAGGGAAGAAAGAATTAGAAAACTCTTATTAAATTAACTTTGTACGTAACTGGGAAATTAATTTTCAATAAAAAATAAACAAGTAGTTTGCCCTTCTTGTGCACATAAGAAAAAAATTTGGATTAAAAAAAAAAATTGCTCAAAAGCTGCTAAATTCTCAAAGTTACATATTATATTCTAAATGAAAGAGTGAAAAATATTTTCTTATTTTTGCATGTTTTCTGTTAAGGATTTATGTAGATTGGTTTTGTCTTTTATTTAGTTTTGTTTAAATTTAAAAAGTATTCTTCAATTAAAGTCAAATTCTACAGTGGATGTTATTTTGTAGACGAGGACATGATAGCACTGGTGTAACAGATCGTGTCGTGAATCAACTTTTAACGCAGCTGGATGGTGTAGAAAGCTTAGAAGGTAACAATTTAGATTCAGTTTTAGGTTTCTGTTGCAAACCCATTTTAAATGTAAATATTTAAGAAAATAATTGAATCCATCTAAATAAAACAAGAATATTCATGTTTATATGTGTGTGTGTACCTTATATAAATCTACAGTTTACGTCGGATCTGGACGAAATTTGGCAGGGAGATACTTGGGCACCCGGGAAGGATCATAGGTGGTTTTTGAGCGGGAAAAAAGTACCAATCCGTTCGAATTTCGAATAAAGGACTTCAAAATGGCTCTATCTAGCGAAATACTTATCGGATCTTCTCGATCTTGGTCTCATTCGAAAGAACGCAAAAAATACCTGTTAGGAAAGTTTCCTTCCGAAGGTTTTCAAAACCACTAATCGATATCTCCACCCTGAAAAAAGATATGGGCATTTTTAAATTTGGAAATATCCATTTTAAATTGGATTTATAAAAATCGTCTGCACGAGCGTGAAAGAAATTAAATAGGGTGAAATAAATTATTAATGAGAAAAAGGTGTTGCCATTTTTTTCTTGAACATAAACAAATAAAATTCTTGCTTTTGCTTTAGGCTTTTCCTGTAACGGACGGATTTAAAAATTTTTTGGCGATTGATTAATTTTTCGTACTGCGTTCTAGCAAACTATTGACTTTAATTTAATCGGGACTTTTAGACACACGCGTCACTTGACATGACATTTTTCCTCAAGATAGATCCCGTGCAGAGCCGGGCCAAGTAGCTAGTAATATATAAATTATCCTGAATTGCAGCTTTGCAAAAATGACTGCTGTGTGATGTGGCTGATTTTCTTTTTTATTTGCACATAGGTCTGAAACACAACTTTTATAACTGCCAGTTAATGGGTTTTATTTGACAGTAAATTTTGAATTTTGCTGAATGTGTTTCTGCTACCGCTAACATATTTTTGTATGCATTTTGGACTATATTTAAAAATGCAAGGAAATTTTATGTGTGACTGTGTAACAAAAATGTTTTCCTCATTATACAAAAAGATACTTGTTCAGTTACTTACGCGAATATCCACTAGGAATGCTTCTGTAACGGAACAAGTGCTTTTGATTTATCTGTTAGCCATCTCAATGTATACAATCAGTCTTGTATATTTTGTATATCTGCTGTGGAACCTTGGTAGTTCAAAACTCTTTTAATTGAAACCTCGTTTATCCAAGTCTTTTTTTCTGTTTCATTTTTCGGTAAGTAAACAATATCAGTTTAAGTTTATCAGAGACAATCAAAAGAGAAAGAAAGTTAACTGCTTTATTAATACACTATAATTAAAGTTTATGGTTAAAGTTTAGTATCTTACTAAATTTGTGCTCCGCTTTCTGGTTTGTGTGATACATACTGAATAAGTGCATTGTTTCTAATTATAGTGATTGAGCTGTACACATCACATTTAGCAGTTATTTTGTTAATACGTACATGTTTAAATGCAGAGTTAAAACTTTAGATGTTCCTTATCAGCCGTTTTAAGTATCCCTCTTTTATCTGATAATTTCGATTTATTGAGGTGTTTCGATCTCAATCACTTCATTTAGTTGAGGCGCAGTGCTGCCCAACCTTTTTTTGCCCAAGTGTCACCCCTCATATTTAAGTCATTCTTGCCAGCCAAAACACATATAAAGTTTCAAAATATTTTATTCTTTATTAAATAAATAACAAGGGAAAATATGGAACATGAAAGCAGGGACGTAACTAGGCCATTTTCGAACAGGGGCAGGAGTTCGCTTCGGCACCCCCCTTCCCCTCCTCATTAAAATAAAATAAAATATCTGTCGAAAAAAAAAACGCCAACGTCTGAACCGTCATATAAGTGTACACTCAACGTATATTACATTGAAAATGAATAAAAAGCACAACTAAATAAATACAATACTTTCTCAAAGCCAAAGGGACAATTTTTCCCTCTTCACACTCCTGAATATCGGGCCTGACCGACCACCGACGCACATTGGTTTAAGTGCTCCATTTTCTCATACATTTTCTGCTCAGATGGTTAATGTTTTTTTTTTTTTTTTTTGAAAGTATGCTTATCAGTTAGTTTTTAAGTGAAAATGTCAAGTTAATTCTGAAACTTCTCACGCATTACAATATGAGAATAGCTTATAGCTCATAAATTTCTTTTTCTATACTGTAATGATTTCAAATGTGAAAAGATTAATAAAATGATATCGAAGTATATGTGAACTGAATCAAAATGAATAGATTGAAAGTTTAGAAAATAGTATTTAATCTCTATCTCTACTAATAATAAAGCTGAAGGTGGGTCTGTCTGTCCTTTCTTTCTGTCTGTCTGTCACGCGCGTAGCACCAAAACCGTTCGGTCGATTTTCCTGCCACTTGGCACAAAATTAGTTTGTAGCATGTAGTTTTGCACCTCGAAGCGATTTTTCAAAAATTCCATTTCGTTCTTTTTCTATTCGAATTCTTAGCGGAAATTCGATAAAATAGGGAAGAAATATTTCATACACATTTTCAAGTCTTATGTCATTCGAAAGTTTGAAATTTTCTGCACAAAATGAAGTTTTTTCGAAGTTTCTACGATCATCAGGAGAGCTGTAACAATTGTTTTTAGAATCCCGGAATTCAAGGCTTACCTTCAGTAAAGCAAGCCAAACGATTCTAAAATGGTTGAGCTCGAGAATAAAATTTGTTTGAAAAGAGAGATGAAATGAATTATTTTATAAACGGAAATCAACTTTTCATGTTGTTACCATGGTTACGTGTTCATTAGGGTGGGGCGAAAAATAAAAAGTTTTTCAGATCAACTTCTAATAGTTGCTAAAAGTTGTCTTTGGTGGTAGTTAGCTTTTGTGCAAAATTTGAGAAAAATCGGTTAATATCTTCAGGGGGCGCTGCGATCGCGAAGTTTTACCATAGCTTTGTTATGGATTTTATGGTTAAAATATCAACAAGAATGCCTTTAGCTAGTCTCTTTGCGTTTTTTTTACTCAAAAGAGGTTTTCATGCATTAAAAGCATATGAAATGACTCACAAACATTATTTTGTATGATATATTTATATTAAAAAAAAACTTTTTTTTCACTTTTTTTTTTCTTTTTAAATGCTTGAAATATAAATATATCATATAAATTAATTTTTTGTGAGGTATTTTGTATGCTTTGAATGCATGAATATATCTTATGAGTAAAAAAAATACAATGAGATTAGTTAACGGCATTGTTTTTCATATTTTAACCATAAAATCCCGATAAAAGCTATGGTAAAACTTAGCGATCGCAGCGCCCCTGAAGATATTAAACGATTTTTCTCAAATTTTGCACAAAAGCTAACTGTCACCAAAGACAACTTTTGGCAACTATTAGAAGTTGATCTGAAAAACTTTTTATTTTTCGCCCCACCCTAGTGTTCATACTTATTTTTGTTTCGTTCTTTTTCCAGCGTTGCCAGACGTAGTATTTTTGATACTACGGTAGTATTTTTTCGGCCCAAATAAGGAGCGTAGTATTTTTCTGGCAACCCTGTTTCTAATATACTTTATGTTTCTAATATACTTAATGACTTAATTAAAAGATTTGGCAGATTTATTTATTTTTTTTTTCATTTTCATAGATGTCGCATTTCAGCAATATTGATTTTGGCAACGTTTGGAAACAGTAGTATTTTGTAGTTATATTTTTTTTAGAGGAGGCGTAGTATTTTTCTGTTTCAATTCTCTGGTAACCCTGTCTTTTTCCCGGTGAAAATGTGCTTTGGGACAATGCTTGGCGCGTTTTCAAAAAGTCACCAACTGGTCCATTTTTGCGTGTCTCGCGGAGTTGAAAGCTCCGAGAAAGTCTACGAAACTAGTCAGGGTTACCACGCTTGGAGCGCATATCGCCCATTTAGCGAGAAAAGGGTACCTAATGCACAGATTAACCAAATATCGTATCAATTGCGATATTGCATCGTTCTTTTTAAAGTGTTTCATATCGGAAAATGTCTTGTTTTGTTTTTAAAGCTAGGAAAGAAAACTTTATTCTTCTTTTAAACTTTGGTAAGATTTCTGTTGGTTTCTGTGAGCAACAAAATTGTTCTTATTTTCTCTTATGGCTTATTTTTGTGCACCTCTCCTTGGGGTTGCTTTCGAATGTACCCAAGGGGGTGTTTTACCCTTTTTATGGGATAAATCAGTATTTTCAATGCAGACAAAAGTGATATGAATTGGCGCGACCACTTGACGATATATCGCCAAGCTTTTGGTCGCCAAGCGTTTGATGCCAATTTGGCGAAAAAAAAATAAATTTTTTTGGATTTTATTTCAATTTGACGCTATTGGCAATATTTTGCGAAAAATCCACTGAATGATGTTAAAATCGGCGATATTTAGGAGATGAATCATTGTAAAACATTTTTTTTGCATTGTTTCGTAGCAAATTAGGGATACAAATGTTTGAATTGTTATCTTGCTCACTCCAAGCACTATTTTAGCACTTAAGGCATCAACTAAGAAAGTTACACGTAAAATTAAGTAGTTAGGGGTCCATATCAGATTTTTATATCATACTTTGAAGGAATTATAGTTGAATTATAACTAAAAAAGAGCATTTTTTCTGCTATATCAATTATTTAACAAATGAACTTTTAATTTTATACCACGGGCAAAGCCATGCGGGTACCGCTAGTTATTCAATAAAAGGCTAATAATGAAGAAACATTTTAAATACATTTCTATTTAGTTTCAGCTTTTTACATCACTTACAGTAAAAAACGAAAAAATTAGAACTTTATTTTGAGCTTTTTTTGGCTGCAAAAGTTACTATATCATCAAATGGTAACTTAGACAATAATGATAATATTAATAAAAACAATAATAACTACAATCTGGGTAACCTTAAATACTTTGAAAACAAAAGCAGGTTTTTGAATTCAGAATTGAAAAATCAGGAATTGTGTAAAAGGAGAATTTTATCTCTATTCAGTTTATCGCAAGTTTTTCAGTGACTTTTATTTTGAAATTAAGAAAAAGAAAAGAAATGCTTCTAATTGTTTAAAAGAAACATAAATTCACTAAATACCAAATGAGTAATTGTTTTCATTTTCATATTGAATTGATAGATGGGATTTTCGGTTAAAGTTGTGCCCATCTACCTTTTTCATATTTAGCAGAGTAAGCGTCCATGTTAAGAGCTCGAGTGAAAAAAAGAGGATGACCAAGTAACAATAAACTTATTTATTTAACTAATGTAAATGGCTAAAAGAATAAACAACGGTAGTAAAAAGTAGAAACAGCAAAAACAGTCCGTAAACAATAATAAAACATTACTTAAAAACATAATACTGATAATGCCCTGCCATTATATAAAACTATCAGTTTGCTAATCCTCAAAAAGGTTAAGGCATTGAGAAGCCAAGACAAGCTCAAGGTTGGAGCGAGTCGGCTTGCCTTTCTAGAATCAACGGCTAAAGGGCTGATCGGACTGAGCACCGATAAAGATCATCAAGTGCTTTTATATCAGTCTCATTTGCATGTTAGACCACGGATCAGGCAAAGCTATTGGCTAACAGCACTAGGCATGCGTGAATGACGTACGCCAAAGGGTCGATCACGGCACGTGTTCAAGGCGTGACGTCATGAGCCCGATTAGCATATGAGAAAAAACAGTTAAGTTCTTTAAGGAACTAAACATAAATAATAATGGTAATCTAATCATTTCTATATACTAGACTTTCTAGTCTATCATGAATAATATATTTTTATGTCCCTCCTTTTTGAAAGCGGGACATATAATTGATAAAACTTTAGGAGAAAAAAACTTTCTGTTTTTGCAGTTAAACATTTTTCCCAAAAATTTTTTTTTTAAATTTTTTTTTATTGGCTGTAATAGCGCCCTCCTCCATTTGGCACCCCTCAAGTGGCTGCTTGTATTGCTTGCCCCTAGGACTGGTCCTGAGGGTGCCAAAATTAGATTGAGAGTAAGGTTTAAAATTTCTCATATGAGTTCAATTTCTAAAAAACTATGGAGAATTTTCTAAAAATGAGAGAGAGGGAGAACTTTGAAGTGAATATCTGAACGAAATCTTTGAACTGAATCTTCTTTTTTTTTTAGGGAGAGCTGGCTTTCAAAAATTAGTCTTTTTTTTTAAATAATAAAAAAAAAATTATGTAGTTGCTTAGCCAGTTCAGCGCCCCTAAAATCTGGCGCCCGGGGCACGAGCCCCGTTTGCCCCCCTCTAGTTACGTCCCTGCATGAAAGAAAATTACAAACCAGTAATTGTTGTTACCATTACTTGATGCTTATTTTATTAAATACATGTTTTTCAGAAAGCAATTTCTAAATATTTGGCTCCATATCTGTGATTATTTTTCATGCCTTTCTATTTGTAACCCTGAACATAGTAAACAGGCCACACAGATCAGCTTTACGGGTGGGCCGGATGTGGTCCAGTGCCGTAGGTTAAGCATCATTGGTTGAGACTCATCTGTATATGCAAACATGAGAAGGGAGGGAGAGATACAAGCAGAAAAATGTGAAGAATGCCCCTACTTAACATAAATGAGTGTTTAGATATTTCATTTTTTTACTGTAGGTGTTCATGTGCTTTCTGCGACCAGTCGTCCAGAATTAATAGATCCTGCACTTCTGAGACCTGGCCGTTTGGACAAATGTCTCCTTTGTCCACTTCCCAATGAAGTGAGTTTTTTTATGCTTTACTTCATTTTGTAACTTTTTTTGTTGTTGAATGTAAATAATATTTAGATGCATCTTGCCAATTTAAATAATCATGTGTTGAATTTCTTATCAAAGTTTATGCAAGCTTTTTTATTCTTCTAAAAACTAGCATTTTTTCAGAAATGCTAGTCTTATTATCCATTATATTCTTTTGAACACCTGTGTTAAGCTGAAACACCAAATTTTAATTACCAACTAGGTGTGCCCGGAAAGCAATGTCAGTGCGTCAATTAAAAAACATTTATTGATTGCCTCTCCCCAACCGTCCTTGTTAAAATACCTGTATGTATTTCAAAATATTCCCTTCCTAAGTCAATATCTGTAACTCAGAACCAGAACAACCTAAGTCCAAAAATGGCGATTTTAACTTTTTTGCTGCATAATATATAGAATCTTATTCCACATCAACCCATGAGATCTCTATCAGTGTATCAAAGAAATTCCTTCTCAATTACTTAGCGGCATTAAGAGAGAGAGAGTCCCATTCTTTGCATGCATCCGACAATCGTTTTCGCCTTCTTCTGAGAAGTTACGAAAATTAACTTACAGTGAGGTACAAATATATGAATTCAAGATTTCTGATCATAGAAAGGATAAAGTTGGGCATTTTTGTGACCTTTGCTTTTTGCTTCCTTTGTCAGATGTGTACAAATGGAGAAAATATTGCCGTCATTTTTTGTATGAAACTTAGCATGTCCACAACGAAAACTTTGCCTATGATTGGGTAATAACTATTTAACAGCAAGTTTTCTGTTCTGTTACAAACAGTTACGAGGAATTTTTGGAGGTCATTTGGGCAGGCAAGAAGGTAATGGCTGTGAAGCACTCAGTGATAATTCCTACTCTAGAGGACCATCAACAACCACCACCAACGATGATCACCAATATGTGACTGAAATCTTGAACTCAGAGTGTCGTTTGAGTGTTCATTGAATTTTACAAACATTAGACATTCCAAAGAGTACTGTTCAGTACATTTTAATGAAGAGTCTGCAGGTGTGAAAAATACTCAAGATAGTGGTGGGGCCTCTTTTCCAACATTTTAAGGTATTTAACAGTTCCCTAGCTGGTCTACTACCCTAACGTGAATTTTCATTTTCCTTATTTTCTTGCTTGAAAAATAAAATTACAGGACATCATTTTGAGATATTCAATTCAGTCAAAGAGGTGGGCACCAAGACTCTGAAGAATAAAAGGCCAACTGTGATTCCTTTGATTTCCATAAATCTTGCAGGGATTAGCATATGAATGCAATAAGAGTTCCATTTTGGAACCTTTTAATGTATTGTGAAGGCTGGAACAACAAATGTCTACGCATCGAATTCACTGACATTACATCCCAGACAGACCTTGTATATCACTTTATAAAATGGTATTTTCTTATCGTAACTTTTCTTTTTCCATTTCAAAAGGAAGAGAGAGTGGAAATTTTGAGATGCTTATCTTCAAAGTTGCCACTGTGTGAAGAAATTGATTTTCAAGCCATTGCTTCTTGTACTGAATATTTTAGTGGTGCTGATTTGCAAGCTCTATTGTATACTGCCCACATTAAAGCCTTGCATGACTCTCTCAAAACTTCTTCAAGTGAGTAGAATTGCTTTTTGCTTTTACTACCTACCCTGCTCTTTTCAATGTGCCTATTCTTCATCTCTTCTATAAACATGACTTTTTGTAATTAAATGACCCAATGTGTAGACATTTTCATGAATAGTTAAATGATTACTTTTTGATAGTAGTTAAAATTACACTTAATATGTGCATACCAGAGACTGACAAGATTTTCTTTGTTGATTTGTATTTTTATTGAACAGGAAGATATTCCACTTGTTCTGATGATTTGACATATTCTGATGAAAGTGATAAGCTACTTTACATGGCAACTCTGGAAAATGGGCTCACTAAACCTTCTTATGAAGAGGGCAAGAAAATTATACAAGAGGTAGATTTTGATTACATTTCAAAAAGCAATATTGAAATATGGAAGTAACTATTAACATCTGAATACAGATCAATGGTGAACGTAATCACGGGATTAAGAAATGCTGTTTTCCATCTGAATTTCTTAAGAATTAATTACATTACATCAATATTTTGTATCTCAAAAATGGTGCAAGAAGGAAGGTTTTTTCTGCAAATACTAACTTGTCTGTCATCATTTCTGTACCTCAGAACCAGACTAACGTAAGTCCATTTTCGTCATTTTTCAATAGAGGGGAAAAATGATGTATTGGACAATCATTTTTCCCCTCTACCAAAAAATGACGAAAATGGACTTACGTTAGTCTGGTTCTGAGGTACAGATTTAAGTTCAAAAGAGGCAGTGTACACTTAATCTGTGTACTATCATGTTTACTTGGGCAGTGGTCTTACAAGTACTTATACCCATAAAAAGAGATAAGGCAAAGCTTTCACCATTTGGGTCAGAGAATGCTTGTTTGGTTGCCTTTTCTAGCACAATTACTACCATTCTTTGGTTATGTTTCACAGCAAGCAATTGTTAGCGTTATGTTAAGTAATTGCTAGTGTAATATTAATTGTTACAACATATGTATTTTTTCATGATACTGGTTTTGCATATCTTTTGATGGTATCTTTTGAATTGAATTAAGTTCTGCAGTGTTCACACAATTTGGAACTGAATAATCAATCCTTTTTACTTCCTTTTACGTAGTAAAGGAAGTATTGTGATCACGAAAAAAATTTCACTCAAATTTCGGTCTAAATTTTGACTTTGCTCACCCCCGAATGAATATCGTGTAGTTTTTTCGACCTATCAGCACGTGCATGTGTACCTAACAACATACAAACAGCCGAAAAATCCATTTCGACCATCCCCGAGTAAATTACGACGAGTTTTCTCGTGACGTATGTATGTACGTATGTGCGTATGTATGTGTGTCGCGTAACTCAAAAACTGTATGCCGTAGAAGCTTCTGGTTTGGTATGTACGCTCTGAGGGGGTCTAGTTGTGCATCTCCCCTTGTGGTTGCATTTGAATAATCCCAAGGGGGTCTTTTACCGCTTTTTTGGGGTAAATCAATGTTAATTTCAATGCAGATTAAGATAAATGATTTGGCGCTACCTCTGGGCGATATATCGCCAAGTGTTTGACACCTGATGGGCTATAATTCACAAGGAAATAAATAGCCCAAAAGTAGTGCCAGTGATTAAATATCAACAAGCTAATATTTATAAAGCAGAATGTAGATAAACCCAGATTGATAAGCTGAAGGGGTCAGTACTTACGATAGTGAAAGATGAATAAGCTTGATTAACAAAAATAAACAATTTATTTAACAACATTAGTATAAAGTAAAAACAAGAAAAGTATTAACTCCAAGCCATAAAAAAAATCCCTATTAATTTATCAAAGTTATACCTAAATATTTCTCAAACATTTATCTCTAATATCAATCGTATTATCAAAAAGAGTCGAACCTAGACGTTACTTGACTATTACTTGAAAAAGGTCTGGTACATGACTAAGTACGATGATCAAAATTAGCGATACATTTCCGACTATTAAAAATAACCCTAACTACCTAAAACATAACTTCCGCCTAACGCTCTTCACGAGCGAGCCCCTAGTCAAGACTACCTCGACGGTAGCTCACCGTTCAAGATCAACAAAGATTAAAAGAAGAGATAGAACGTCAGTCCACACGAGCTTATATCCCAGACACTAATTTGCATATACTCGCACGTGCCGTCACCGGAGAGCCGTGTGCAAAAACTTCTAGAATGTTCCACTGCGGGATGACGTCGTCCTCCGCTCTTCCCTCAGGGCAGGAGATGGCTTGTTTCCTCCTCTCTCATTCTTGTGGTGACATCATGTGTTGCTTTCACTTAGGTTTCTTCTGACTTAGCTCGCCGCTCGAGGATGCATCGTAGGTTGACTAAAGTACTCGTTTTTTATATAATGTGTTAAGTAATGAGATTTAAAGACAGGTAGGTTCCAGTAAATACATATTAAACTTTAGTTTGTTATCAAGGCCCCCCATCTCATTATCTTAAGAATTCTAAACAATTATATCTCAAAAAAAAAACTTCTATGGCTTAAAGTTTTACAACAGTTACTACGCACAAAATTGAAAAGAACAAGGTATTTTTTTTTCACTGGGAAAAAATCCGAAAAACCCCCACAACTTTGACCATACAGCTATAGGCAAGATATCACGAGCTGGTGTCCTCATTTCAGTCAAAAAACTCAGTCCATGAAAGAGTTCTAACAGTCCACACTTTTATAAAGTACGCATCAGTGAAAAGTATCAATCTGAAAAAATACGAATGAACCACAAGTAACTGTTCAAATCAGCATATAATGACAAAATTTTAAGATTTTCAATAGTATAAACACGGTGATATTTAGCTGAGAAAATTACACATTTGAATTCAATTATACAAATTTAAAAAACACTATTTGAAACATTCAACATTTGTAAAAAAAAATTTCAATAAATTTTTGTAATTCTATACGGGTCATTGGTTTCGTGAAGACATCAGATAAGTTGTCTTTACTTTTGACATATTGAATGTTGAAAATATTTTTGAATACAAGATCTCTAATAAAAAATAACTTTACATCGATATGTTTACTTCTGTGATTTTCTACAGATGATTTTACAAAGTGAATAGTAGCCTGATTATCAACATATAAATTTGATTTTGCTTTATTTTTAAAAATTTTAGTTTCAGCACATTCATTTAAAACTCTATCCAACCAAACCAATTCTTTTACAGTTTCGCACATTGCGACAAGTTCCGCTTCCATTGTTGACAAACTGACGCATTTTTCTTTGAATGTGCGCCATTCAATGGGTGAATTGTCAAGCAAGATTAATTGGCCACCGAGCGATGTTCTATCGTCTCGATTAGTGGCGAAATCAGAATCTGTGTAAGCATTTAATTGAATTTTACTACAGCTTAATTTTAATTTTAAATTTTTAGTACTTGAAACATAACCAAGTAGTTTTAATAATCCATTCCAGTGGGTGATTCCAGGATTATTTTGGAATTGACTAAAGATATTTATTGCGTGTGAAATATCGGGTCTGGTGCGATTTGCTACAAAAGTTAAACAACCCAATAAATTTCTGTATGGAATTTTAGACATTTGTTTAATTTCATCGTCAGTTTTGGGACAATCTTTCTTCGAGTAAATAACACCTTTGCAAATAGGTAAAGACGAAATACAGAAATTGTATTCTTTAAACCTCTCACAAATTTCCTCTATGTAGTGGGATTGATGTATGTGAAAGCCATTTTCATTTTCTTCAAATTCCACTCCTAGTAATTTACTAGTCTTTCCCAATACTTTTAAATCAAAGTGTTTACTCAATAATTTTAAACATTTCTTAATATCAGATTCCTTTTTACCAAAAATGACAATGTCATCCACATATAATAACAAAATTACATTTGAATTATAAAAAACACAATTGCAACATGAACATTTATTAAAACCTAATTCTGATAAAACTGTAAAAATTTCATTATACCACAGGCGTCCACTTTGATGCAGCCCATAAATTGCCTTATTTAATTTACAATATAAATTTTCCTTGCCTTGCTCAATGAACCCTTTGGGTTGACACATAAATATATTTTCGTCAATTGGAGCATATAAATAAGCATTTTTAACGTCACACTGAACATTTAACCATTTTAAACATACAACTAATAAAGTGAAGAAAAAACGTATTATACCAAATTGTACAGTTGGGGAATAAGTATCCTCATAATTTAACCCCTTAATTTGGGAAAAACCCTGAGCACAAAGTCTTGCTTTGTGTCTAATAACTTCACCTTTTTCGTTTTTCTTAATTGAAAAAACCCAGCGACTTCCAACTGGAACAGTATTCGCGGGCAATTTTGTTAAAGTCCAGACTTTTCTGTCTATCACACATTTATGCTCTGATTGCATTGCATCTTCCCATTTTTCCCGTTCAGTTGACTTAAGTGCTTGCTTATAAGTACGTGGAATTTTGATATCCCCCTCTAGTCAAGATTCACTTACACTTGAACTAGGGTTTTGGTCTGCAACCTCGCCTTGAAAAGTATTTTTACCTTTAAAACTAAATAGATTTTTATTAAACACAAGATTTTGTTTGTTACAATACTTTTGGACGTCTTTAATAGATCTTAATCTTTCAGACTGACCCTTTTCATAATAGTACACATCATTTCTTGACCCGTCGGGCCTAGGAACAACTTTTCTGACCCATTTTGTCTCCCTTACATTAGAGCTTGCATCGTCCTCCGACGTTTCCCCCTCATCAGATTCTCCGTCTGTCTCTGAATCCTGATCAGAAGACGATTCCTTCGAAGAGGTTCCTGAAATTTCAACGTCAGACTGACTCTGCTCCCCCTCACTTTCTACATCCGAATCGCTTTCGACTGGACGAGGGGTTAAGGGCCAACTTAATGTGTTACTGTCTGTTTTGCTATGAAATTGGTCTCTGTAAAAATTTCCTTCCTTAAATGTTACATTTATGGTTTCGATAATTTTATTAGTATCTGGTATCCAGATACGATACCCTTTCGTACTAAATGCGTAGCCAATCAATACGCCTTTTTGTGCTTTAGGATCCAATTTGTTCCTGCGTTGTTTTGGGATTCCAACAAAACAAATTGTACCGAATGGCTTAAGATGTTTTACGCTTGGAATTCTGGAGCCATAAAGTTCAAATGGAGTTTTATCCTGATTAGTATGGCATACCCTATTCCATGTGTACGTAAAATATAACATCGCATCAGGCCAAAAAATTTTCGGTAATCCACTTTCTAGTAAAACAACACTGCTACAATCAGCTACCACTCTGTTAAATGACTCGGCCAAACCATTCATTTCGGGTGAATATTAAAATTTGTCAGTTCATGCTTGATACCCAATTTTCTACAAAAATTATCCAGATTATGGTTTACAAATTCTTTACCATTATCTGTTCTAATGGCTTTTACCTTTCTATCCAAAAACCTTTCTGCCCTGGTAATGTGCTGCTTAAAAATTTCTGCAACCTGACTTTTAGACTGAATGGGGTACAAAGATGCACGACGAGAATAGTCGTCGATAATGGATAAATAATATCTTTCACCATTTTTTCCAGTGACATTGCAGGGTCCCCATACGTCTGCGTGCAGAAGGTCCCCTGGGCCTTTACTACGCCTTTCTTTTAAAGGTTTAAAGCTTACTCTTTTAAATTTGCCCACTTTGCAATCGTCACATTGAACTTTGGAATTTTTAAACTTAGGTAAACCCCTTGCAGCCTGCACTTTGCTAGTTTTCCTTATACTGTCTACATTTACATGCGCAAAGCGCTTATGCCAGACTTCTAAACTATCAGCATTTTTAGATTCATTACTTTTAGATTCAGCACAATTACCAGTATTTAAAGGCATTTGGTTAGACTTTTTAGAATTTACAATATAAACACCATTTTTCAAATGTGCTTTTAAAATTAATCCTTCTTTATCTGAACCTTCCAAAAAACCATTTCCCCCTTTAAAAGTAGCACCCCCTTGGTCGAACTTCGTGCCAGACAGCAAATTTCTCCTTAAACAAGGTTAATACAGGACATCCTGCAGTACAATTGATCTATCACCAAACCTCAATTTGATCTCACCCTTCCCTTCTATCGGGAAAGTCCTATCTTTGATAGCAACAGCCATCTTACTATGTTTGAGTGGTGTAAAAGATCTGAACCAGTCTCTGTTTCCACAAAAATGATCGCTGGCAGCGGTGTCGAATAACCAAGTAGAGGGTTTTTCTGAAACATGACTTAAATTAGACTCGCATATGAAAAAGTTCTCGTACTCACATCTGGATCCGGATGGTGAACGATTCCTGTTCCTGGAAGAATGTTGACTCCTGCGATGCGGACTTCTTCCTCTGCCACGTCCACGTTGTACCCTTGGATTTGTCTTCATCATTGGACAGTTTCTTCTTATGTGTCCAGGTTGGTTGCATCTGTAACATATGCGTCTATTTTCAACATGGGTGACTTCGGGCTTGTGAGGCATGTTTTCACGCAGCGCAAGGCGTCCTTCTTCGATGATTAGGTCCACGATAATTTTGTCAAATTGGAATGTATCTTCTGGTCGTAACAAAATGCTCTGTACTACGTGGTCGTATTCAGGTGGTAAGCTCTGTTAGTTAGTTTTTCGATCACGAACACTTGGGTTTGCTATGGCACTTGGTCAAGAAAAAAATTCAACTTTTATCTTCAAAAAAAATTCAATCTCAACTTTGTATACGTAAAACAGTTCAAAAAAAACAATCACAATGTTGACTTGGGCTTGAAAGGCTTTAAAACTCGAACGCTTATACTTCTCATGAACATTAGTGAACGGCCCCCCCCGTCACCAACTATCTCAAAAACTTGAAACATGAGAAATTTGACAAGAAGGTTAAAAAAAATTCAAATTTGTCGGAACGTATCCCAATTTGTAGGTAAACTTTCAAGAAAACTTCAAACTTTTGTAAATTTCTAAGATAAAACTTGAAAAATTGCATTTGTCACACTTCTGACTAACTCCTCATCGGCTTTATAATTCTGGGCTCTCATAAATCCTGATGACCTGGGCTCCCATAACCCTTGATGGGCTATAATTCACAAGGAAATAAATAGCCCAAAAGTAGTGCCAGTGATTAAATATCAACAAGCTAATATTTATAAAGCAGAATGCAGATAAACCCGGATTGATAAGCTGAAGGGGTCAGTACTTACGATAGTGAAAGATGAATAAGCTTGATTAACAAAAATAAACAATTTATTTAACAACATTAGTATAAAGTAAAAACAAGAAAAGTATTAACTCCAAGCCATAAAAAAAATCCCTATTAATTTATCAAAGTTATACCTAAATATTTCTCATACATTTATCTAATATCAATCGTATTATCAAAAAGAGTCGAACCTAGACCTTACTTGACTATTACTTGAAAAAGGTCTGGTACATGACTAAGTACGATGATCAAAGTTAGCGATACATTTCCGACTATTAAAAATAAACCTAACTACCTAAAACATAACTTCCGCCTAACGCTCTTCACGAGCGAGCCCCTAGTCAAGACTACCTCAACGGTATTGAAAAGAGATAGAACGTCGGTCCACACGAGCTTATATCCCAGACACTAATTTGCATATACTCGCACGTGCCGTCACCGGAGAGCCGTGTGCAAAAACTTCTAGAACGTTCCACAGCGGGATGACGTCGTCCTCCGCTCTTCCCTCAGGGCAGGAGATGGCTTGTTTCCTCCTCTCTCATTCTTGTGGTGACGTCATGTGTTGCTTTCACTTAGGTTTCTTCTGACTTAGCTCGCTGCTCGAGGATGCATCGTAGGTTGACTAAAGTACTCATTTTTTATATAATGTGTTAAGTAATGAGATTTAAAGACAGGCAGGTTCCAGTAAATACATATTAAACTTTAGTTTGTTATCAACACCAACTTGGCGACATATCGCCAAGTTGGCGAAAAAAATTATTTTTTGAATTTGGGTTCAAGTTGGCGCTATTGGCAATATTTTGAGAAAAATTCACTGAATTATGTTAAAATCGGCGATATTTAGAAAATGAAGCATTGTAAAACATTTTTTCGCATTGATTGGTGACAAACTGAAGTGTAAATGTTTGAATTGTTATCTTGCTCATGCTAAGGACTATTTTAACACTTAAGTCATCTATTATGGAATTTAAACGTAAAAGGAAGTAGTGTGGCGTTCACACCAGATTTTTTTACATTAAATGTTTATTTTAAAATGCAAAATATGATCTGCTAACATGATGGCTGAATACATTCTCACTGGCAATAAAACTTTCACCAATTTTGCGGGATTTGTAATGTTCCTAAACTTCCTTTGGTAACCCCTAGGCTTTCAAAAACAAAAGCTTACCATGCTCTGAAGCAGGACATTTTTTTTATACTTAGACTAGTAGTGCAAGTGATTGGTCGTGTAATATTAACCACTAAAATATATATTGTGATATAAGTGAACGTGAAGTGTTTAAGTACACAGAATCCTTTTTGTTTATTTAAAAATAATATGAGATATTAGTATGGGATTAATGTATCATTAATTTCTGGTCACTTTGCATTTTAGGTGAATGTCATTAAAGAGAAAGTTTGGTGTCATGAGTGAGCAACGCTCCAGCCGAAGCAACACCCTTAGTGTGATAATCACACAACATCATCTGGAGCAGGTGGCTGAAGAGATGAAACCCTCTGTCTCTCCCAAAGAAAGATTGCGGTATGAAGTAGTGTGAGTATTCCTTTTTTTTGTTGAAATAATCAATATGCAAGTCATGTAGTTTTTGTCGTATAGGGTGCTATGGCAAACTGCACTTGTCATTATATATTGTTTGGTTACATGATGAGCTATACTCATCAGTGATGTAACTAAAGTTACTATTGCATATTATTTTTACATAAAGTTTAAGGAAAAGCTTTGCACACCTTTATTTCCTCTGTTTGTTGACCGATATTCTTCAATTTTTTTTTTGTTTAGTAACTATTAATGAGTTTTAGTGTCATCAGTAAAATATTTCGAAAATTATAAATACAAGAAACAGAGTTTTAGCTCGTACCTTATAATTTTCAGTATTTATCTGGTAATCTAACTTTTTTTTTACTTACTTGTCTTTTTTGCTCCTTTTTTCCACTCTTTTTTTTTTTTTTTTTTTATTTAGGTGTATTCAAATCTTTCCTTTGTAATAGAGTATTTCCTCTGGAAAAATTATGAAGAACTGCAATTAGTTTACTATTTTGCATGACTTATTGCAGAACCTTTTCCTTTGCCTAAACATTGAATATGTGTTGAAAGGGTTCTTAGACTAAGAAAAGTGCTTGATTTTAAAAAAAATTTAAAGGGCATATAAAGTGTTTGCAAAATTGCTTAATTATCATATTTTATATGAAATATTTTTTCATTTTATATTCTTGAACTACTCACTGCTGATATTGCTGACGACTGAATATATTGAATTTTCTTTTTATTTTTAGATTTCAGAAATTTCAGACAAATTTAAGCGGTGGAGCAGGCTCATCCGTCACTGAAACTATGAAGCGAGTTACTTTAGCATAATGTCTTCTGAAAACAGGAGAGAGCTGAATTTCTGCCCAAGTGCCTGTGATTCTTTCAAAAAAAGAAGCTGTGATGTAAATTCTACGTAATATATCAAATGTATTTAAAATTTTTTTTTTACCAAGAATTAAATTATTCTTTTGTTATTATACTACTATGTATGTGTTTTAAATCTTTTAGTGGAAGGTTTAAAGTATCCACACCCTCAAAAAGCTATGATTTTTAACGAAAAATACTCAAAAATCACGAAAAGTGGGAATTAATTATCAGTTTTGAGTTCTAAAATGTACATACTAACCAAATTTTACCCAATAAAGTACACTTTAGACATTAAATATTTTTTTACCTGCAAGTTCGTATTTTTTATGCATTTCGAAATTTGATTGCATCCTCTTTTATAAAACTCGCTCGTCTTTATTTACTATGTAATTCTGCTGGGTACACATTAATAATTTTGCGTTTACCATTATTTGTATCCCCTTGTGTATTTAATTGTGTAGTTGAAAACTTCCACAATATTCATTTTGCCACACCCTCTCTAAAATGCATATCCTTTTTCATCGAAGTTAATTCAAGCTAATATTTTCATTTGTAAAACCATCATTAATTTTCTCACTAATGTTTACCTTCAATTTATGAAGGTTTTAGAAAAAAAAAGGTCTAAAAAGTTAGTTACGGTCGTCTAGGATGGTTGTTGAATATGGGATCTTATGTTTCATTAAAAGTTTTTTAAGTTTTATTGCAGTATTTTGTGTTAATTTAAGTTTTTAGAAACATTGTGGATAGTATAGTTGAGATGGTTGCAATTTTTTTTTCACAAAATGCTAACTTAGACAATTTTCCTGAGAAATGTATGATTGTTTTTTGAAAGCACATTGCATCCCAAGAATCATGGAAAGCTACAAGCAGAAGTCGTGAAAATCATGGAAAGTCTTGGTTTTGAAAACTCTAGATGTTGCCAGGCCCGATAAAGCCAAAGTGATGCCCAGGTCCTGGTATAATTTTGATGCCCCTCTCACAATAAAATCTGCTGTTTCAAAGTAGCTGCTTCCAAAAGAAAGTAAAAAGAAAGAAATTTATCCCTTTTTGGTGCCCTGAAGTTGTGCTGCCCAGGTCTACAGACCTGTTAGGCCGTGCGTTAATCAGGTCCTGGATGTAACAGATACCCTGGTGGAGATGCTTAAATCATTTAGTGTGAAATAATATTACCATGACAGCAGTTTTGGTTCTAGTACATTACTTTGGACTTGGTAAACGAATGACATTACTGAGGTGGATTTGTTACAATGCTGTTCCTAGCATGACAGATTACTGCAAAGACGCCAAAATATCGCACCCTTGCCACAAAAGTACCGCAACTCAAAAAACTATGTTTTCCTGGAATTGCAAAAAACTGTTCCCGAGCTGACTAGGCACATTTTAGTATTTTTGAATTTGTCAATATAAAGACCGATACATCTCAAACTATGATCGTTAGTTACGCACGTTACTCTACGACGGCTGGACGACAACTCAAGATGTGGCATTTCAGTGGAAGGGGTCCTATGCATCTTGATAACAACAAAACGCCATAACTGCCCTCTGACGGCTGATTTTTCAATGCAACTTCTGGCTCTTTCGAATATTGGTAGAGACGTGTAAACTACGTCTAATGACGGTCATAACTGAAAAATTACAACTTTTTAGTTGGGGCACTTTTTTGCAAGGGTGCGATATGTGAATTTGATTTCAGCAATAAATAAATTAAAAATTCGGCCAGGATAAAGAACCATGCCAATCTGGTTTTCATAATTTGAAAAGTCTCCAAGGCACCAAATCTTATAAATTGAGATCGTATTGTGGAGTGAATTCTACAAGTTGGTAACTACAATTCGTTTTGTTTTCACACTTGCTTCGAAGAAAACTTCACTAATTTAAAGTTTTTTCTTGTTTTTTAGGGAGTCTGAAAACTAGAATTAAATGTTATATTATCATTTCTAATTTTGTTTTGTTAGATGCATATGTCTTCTTTCTAGAGATGAAAACGGTCGGAAAATACGGAAAATTTTTGGAAAAAAAGTTTTTTTCCCCAAGAGGTTTATTCCCACTGAAAAAATTGAATTTTTTCAATTTTCAAGAGATTGAAATTTTTAACATAAAATAATAAATTCAGAAATTTGAAATATTTACAATCTAATGCTATTTTCTCCTTCCCCCCATATGTTAGAACCAGGGGCAGATTGGCTCTCCTAATAGGGTGCCAACCTTGACTTCCTCGCATTTGTCAGATCTAGGAATATACCCTCGCATCCTTAAAAAGAAAAGAAGAAAAAAAAAAAAAAAAACCCAGGCAGGCAGATCATCCATAAAAAATGTTCAAAATTGATTTTTTTCTCCTTAAAAACAACAACTGTTGTCATCTCTTTTTAAGAGAAGAGCATGGGGGGGGGGGGGGCATTCATGGTTCTCCTCTGATAAATGTTCAAAATTGACGCTGAAATTTAGACTAATTTTGGAAAAGATACATGAAGGTTCCCTCTTGAATGTTTTACAAAACTTCAGTCTGTTTTTATCTATATTTCGTAATATTAGGGGCTAAGGATACTTTTCTGAAATTTCCAGAAATTTTACTTTTAAAAGACCAATTTAAGGCAAACTTTTAACATTGTGACATATGGAAATATTCTAGGACTCTGTCTGTAAATTTTTCGACATTGGGCTCTGAAAAACATAATTGTAGCGGCACATCAGGGGAGAAAGGGGTTTGGTATTCTACACTTTAGAAAGTTTTCAAATTTGAAGTCGTTCATATTGCAATTATTAACTATCTTTGGGGATGTTAGAGAACCCAGTAACTCTCCTATCGGGGCCGTGGTAGCCCGATTGGTAAGGCATCGGACTCGTGACCGGAGGGACCCGGTTCGATCCCAGCCAATCAAAGATCCACTGTATTGATTAATGGTGGCTGGGGGGACGTTAAAAATGTCGTGATCTCAAAATCCTCCAAGTGACTTGATTCCTCTGGGGGTGCTGGGCCAAGGGTTTGCTCGGCCCTTGGTCTGGTTCAAAAAGAACAGCGCTCTTCAGGGCCCTATCCCGGTTAAACCACAAGTTGTGATAGGTACGGGGGTACCCTGGAGTGTGTGAAGTAGCTCTCTCCCGAAAATTGGCAGCAGTGAAATCTTACAGATGAAATTTCAGGTTATATTTGATGACGTCCAAAAGAAAAGGAACGAGGTTCCAGGAGCAGTTACAAGAAAGGGGCGATGGGGTTATCACCCCTCCCTTGAGGACCTCACCACAGGTAAATTTTCAATACTGAAGTTTAAAAAAGACATTTTCAGACTATCTTTGATGCTAGCTGGAGGGAGGCATAGGACTTACCTCAGAATACGTTTCTCAATTGAATTCTAAAACATATGAGGGCCGCTTTTATAAACAAAGGTGTGTAGTAAAGGATATGTAATAAAATCAATCGCCTCTCCCTTGAAACATTTCTAGATCTGCCCTTGCAAGGTTCTTTCCCGAAATTTCTTTAATAACTAAAACTAGTATGTTGTGGCCATCACGAAATGTTCTTCTATATCTATCTTATGAATTCCAGTTACAAAATAAAATACTCTCCCAAATAGTTGGAGACAGCTCCAATTTCCCAATTATCGTAATACTGCTACCAAAAGAGGGTAAAAGAGTGAAATTGGAAATCATTGTGAAAAGCCTTGCTTAGATTAATTACAAACATTTTATTCGTTAGCAAATTGAAAATGGCAGCAGTTAAAAAAGTTTAAATCACTGAAAATGTTCTTCCTACGGCATGTTGATGCATAATGTCCCCCCGCCACCCAACTTTTACCTCATTCTGATGTGATATTATTTGATATAATTCAATTTTCATAAGATTTTAAGACATACTTCGTACGTGGCCCTCTAATGCCCAAGCAGCTAGCTGCGTGGCCCGGCGTTGCACGGGCGCTTCGCGCCTTTAAAGTAGTAAAGAATGTTTCAAAAAAATACTTGCTGCCAAGGTGGCTCGCTAACAGGCGCTTCACACTTACACTTTTTTCCTGCATCAAAGAAATCATTCGAATTATTGAGATGCTTCGCCTCTTCAAAATGGTAAGGAAAGTTACAGCAAGTTCTGCTCGCTCAAGGGAAAGAAGCAGACATAGATACTCAGTTTTTAATATGGCTTTGCAACTAATGAATGTTTCAAAATATTACAAGTAGCTAGCGATAAAAATATTACGTACGTGACCCGCTAATGAGTTTCATGCTTGATTTAGTTAAGCCTTCATTCAAAATTCTCATTATCATTGTTATTACTGTTTCATAGCAACCACGTTTTGCAACAATGGATTTCATATTTAATCATTTATTAGGCTTAATCGCTTTACATTTCACTACTTATTAATTGATATCTTCGTTAATTAAAATCGTATAATTATATAGATTGAAACTAATGAAGCCTGAAAAATTATCTATCTATCGGTACCTGGTTCGACTTTCAGTTCATTGGCGTTCAGGAGAAAGAAGCCTGACATAGAAAGAAAGATAGAAAGAAAGCTAGTTAGAAAGATACTCAGTTTTTAATATAAGAAGATTGAATAGCGTGAAAGCAACCTTTTAATGAATTTATCTTTCCCAATTTTGACAAGCCGGGAAAAACTCAAAAATCCCCCCTCCCCCTCTCCCCTGCAGCGATTGGCGCTGAAATTTAATTGGAGCTTGCTTTTATATCGGTTTAGTGTTATTTCAAATTTTATTCAAATCTCAGCAATGTTTCTTAAGATATAGCAGTTGCAATAATAAAATAAGCACGTTTGATTTGCACGACTCCCCTTAAAGCTATTGGCGCAAAAATTGAATCAGCTCTTGTACCCTCTAACATCTACTTAAGGATCAATTTTTGTTTGATTCTGTTCATTATTTCTCGAGGTATAGCAGTCACATTAAATGAGAAAAATTTTCGATTTCTCAATCTCCCTTTGAGATATTGACACACAAATTGAATCAGCACCTGTATTCGATAGGGTCTACCCTTGGACCAATTTTCGTTTTATCCCGCCTGTTACTTCCTGAGATATAGAAATCACCCAAGCGTAGAAAACGTACAATTGTCCCCCCCCCCCCTCTCCCATGGAGGAATTCGCTAACCATTACCATTAAGTCAGAAGCACCAGTTCACATGAGGGCACATATATGTAAAAAAATTGTTCGATTTCATGCAGTAGTTTTTGCTTTAGTGTGGCCACAAAAACTGGTCACACATACATGAGTATGTGTGTGACCAGACAGACAGACACACACACACACACATATTTGCCAAAAATGGTCGAAATGGACTCAGCCCACCTCAAAATGTGAAAGTCCGTCGAAATTCGAATTTCGCAAGTCCAATACTTTCTTCTGTATATTAGATATAGAAGAAAGTAAAAAGTAAATTATAGTTCATCTTTAGGAAGGAAAGGTTAGTAGGGTCTCTCACTGAAATCTCTAAAAGCGAAACTTTGTGAAAGTATTTTGATGATGTTAAGAGAATGGATAAACTTTTACACCTGGATCTCCGGAAAGTTTCCGTGGTTCAAATTTTTACAAGCACAATGTTAGACTATTTTTGCCGACGTTCAGAAAGTTGGGTAGGGTCGGGACTATTTGGAAATATTTTACCTTTGCACTCTGAAAAACACAGCTGTAGGCTACAGTTTTGACGTTAGGTTAATGCCCTAACTTCAAATGTAAAAAAAAGAAAAGAAAGAAAAAAAATCAGGACGCTCCCTTAGAAAAAAATTCGAAATTGGCACCAAAACATGGATTTAGGCAGTTTAATAACGATTAGTGGATGAGAGAGGGAGATTGGGGATTCTCTTTCATCTTTCTTTTTTTTTTTTGAAACTGAAGGTAATTTTAATCTTTGAGAATGTATTGGAATCTCCTCCGTGAAAAAAAAAAAAAAAAAATCAGCTGTAGAGTGTAGGTGCCCTAGCGATCTATAGAAGCACTTTTAGCTGGGCCTGTTTAGCGAAACATAGTGCTCGAGCTAGTTGTCTTTTTTGTTGCAACCGAAGCATCAAAGAATTTCCTATAACTGGGATTCTTGGCAATGTTCCCAATTGTCGGCAAATTTTTTGACGCCAAAGACAAGGAGCTTGCATTTCAACCTTCACACTTCACACACTCCAGGGTCTCCCGAACCTACCACAACTCGTGGCTTAACTTCGATAGGGCCCTGAAGAGCGCTATGTTCTCTTTGAACCAGAACCAAGGGTCGAGCAAGCCCTTGGCCCAGCACCCCCAGGGGTATCGTTTCACTTGGAAGACTTTGTGACCACATTTTTAACGTCCCCCAGCCACCATTAATCAAGACGGTGGATCTTTGATCGGCTGTTGATCGAACCCATTTCGACCTTGTAGGTTTTACTAGAACAAGATGATTATTCCCTTAAATTTGGTCATTGAGCAAAATCCCGATTATCGAAGTATCCGCACAGCGGCAGACGCATCAGCATCCATAGAAGTAGAGCCGCTAGGACTTCAGCGGTAGGCAACCCGTCGATTGCGATCGACCAATCGATCTCGAGCCCATTTTGAGTCCATGGCGGTAATATTTTCAACTTTGCTTTCTGTTTGAGTAGGTTTCATAATTGAATCGGCAGTTTGAAGAAGGGAACGAAGACCAAAATTTCAAAATTGGGTTTTTTCGTGATTGTATATCTCCTACAGTGGATACACATGTTAGTGAGAATAAAAGAACAAAAACTAACCTGGATTTTGTTCTTTTATTCACACAAACATGTGTATCCACAGTAGGAGATATACAATCACGACAAAACCCAATTCTGAAATTTTGGTCTTCGTTCCCTTCTTCAAACTGCCGATTCAATTCATTTCTAGAACAAAAGAGGTTGAACGTTAAAAAGTTTCTTAAGAAGTTTCCAATCTTCATAAGTTGCTAGAACTTTTAACCCTTTAACTGTCAAGTTATTTTGATTTTTAACACTTTTCCAAGCACAAACCCGAGAAACAGTCAGGTTTGACAGAGAGATGAAGCCGAAATAAACGTCCCCCGATATATACTCGAGTACGTTTACGTACAATACGATGCACTCAAAAAAAAAAAAAAAAAATTACTTCGAGTAATACTCGGGCGTGACATTTTCGAAAACCAGCTGTGCCCGAGACTATCTCGGGCATGACAGTTAAAGGGTTAATGCTCATAATCTCACAACTTTTAATACTCACAATCATATTCTCAATTTTCAAATAAGTAATATACTTGTGGCTGAAAACATTTTGATGTGGTTTAATAAGTTTTACTTTCAATTTGAAGTCAGTATAGTGTCAACTCTGTACCTCAGAACCAGAACGATGTATAAGTCCAAAAATGGCGATTTTTACTTTATTAGTGAATTACATGTAGAATATTATTCTGCATCTACTCATGAGAACGGTATTGTATAAAACAAATTCCTTCACAAAAATTTAGCAGCATTAAAAGAGCGCAAATCCCATCCTTAGCATGCATCCGACAATCGTTTTTCCCTTCTCCTTAAAAGTTACAAAAATGGACTCACGTTAGTCTGGTTCTGGAGTACAGAACTTTATTCTGCATGCATATCCCCCCTCCCCCCAAATTCCTCCAAGTCGATCTTATGTTCATCCCTAATTGCTAAGTAGAGTCAATTTAGGGTGCCGACCGCTGGACTATATAGTAACCGAACATAGAAGCATTTCATGCTTGGCGTACTTAGCTGAACATAAGTGCACAAAATGATTTGTTGGTTTCAGTTCAGTTGCAACCAAAGTACCGAAATGATGGACAACTCTCATTAATTGTAAATAATTTATTCATTTTGCATTACAAAAAAAAAAAAGAACAAATTGTCGGTTGGTGCAAAGTTTTCTCCAGGAAAACACAGCTGCTTGCTTTTGAGTACTCATACTATTATGACCAGCAAATTCTGAAGTAAATAGAGAAATCTATGAAGCATATGTTAGATCTGATCGACAACGCTTACTGTTTTTGAATTAAACTGAAAACAGACGTTTCGATTCAACGTAAACATTTTACAAAAGTTTAAGGATTTTATCAAATATCTTTTATGTACTTTCAGGCATGCTTTATTGTGTGGCATTTAATCATATGGCGACAGTGAAATTCGTTTTATATGTAAATTTTAAGGTTTCAAACGAATCTTTGCAGATTTTGGTGCTAATTTATTGGTGATCACCTTCTTCACATTCCATTTTCAGCATTTGGTAATCCATCACGGGCGCATTATGTTTATGGACATTAATACAATTTTTATCTCCTTTGCGACTTCCTTCCAGTGTTCCAACAAACGATGTACCGCATGCACTAGTTTCGTTCTTTGTCCGAAAAAAAATGTCCATTCGGTGACCTAAATATAAAAGCACTACGACGAGTATTATTACGAAAATGATAACACCCATTTCTTTGACTGGAATGTTGTTAAAAATATCTGAATTAACTGTAAGCGCCGTTTTCAGTATCAAGCAGGAAAAAGAAATACTAATGTAGAACTTAATTAAATAATGCAAGATTTGAAGAAGTTTGTAAACATGAATTGCATTTCATGCGAGTGAGTTATGTAGATCATGAATGGTTGCCAAAATAAAGTGCACAATTTTTCTTTAAGTTTCAAAGAATTAAGCCCTGACACAGGCTGTAGTTGGGGCACACCTCAAAACTTGGCAGATTTATAACTTTGTGATTGGGATTGATGATTGTATATTATTTCCTAACAATTTTCCTTAATTTTGGGAGGTGCCCGGGCCTCCTGGGCCCAACCCTAATATACGCCTTTGATAGCAAAATTAATCTAGTTAATTTTTTTTTTTTGTGTTTTCATAGCCGCTTACAAATTATGTGTCACGAGTTCTTGTGTTCACGAGGGCTGAATTTGCTTTGTGTGAAAGATTTGATTTTAACTTCAAAATAAAATGGTGTCACTTCTGGGAATTCTTTAGTTATGAGCAGGGCCGGATTTAGACTTCATGGGGCCCTAAGCCTTTTCGGTATGGGACCCCCTAAAAAACAAAGAAGGCAATCTTCATTTTTTTTTTGTTCTATTTATTATCTCCCCCTTCCCCTACTATGGGCGACTTTTGTTTTCTGCCCCATGCTTTTGCATCTTCCGTTTTTTTAATGCCTATTTTGTCCTTATTTTGCGACTAGTTTTGAAACGTCAAGGAAATCGGGTGAGCGATGCAGGGATCCCCCAGTCAGGGCGGTATAGTGTGTTCTGAATTTTAGGTGGTCCAGGACTGTTCTAGTTTTGCAAAAAACATCTTTTTTAAACTAAAAAAAAAACTAGATTCCTCTTTTCTACATGATTTTACATTAAAAATAGTGCAGAAAACAAAAAGTAAAAGAAGTAGTTTAATACTTATTTCCATCTTTAAATAATGCTTTGCAATATGTAGTGGAAGTAAGATAAAAGCTAAAAATAACAAAATAACTTGCAAAACACTGAATTCTGGTTTACATAAACAGCCATATACGAAACATGTGGTCACACAGAATTATCTCAAGCAGTGGCAGCTTTATAATGTTGCAATTGAGAGTGAGCCCAAATGTCATATTACATAGGTTGCTACCAATGAAAATACAACTTGCTTAATTTACGTAATTTTGTTTATCTCTAGGGGGGTGGGGGCAAAAATGCATTGCGACGGGCCTCCAAACCAATAAATTTGTCACTGCTCCCAAACAATGTATGTAAATGTTACAGCATGTGATAACCATGTTTTTATATTGGCCCATTTTCTCATATCCCACCCGTTGCATTTGATGTAAATTTTAAAATTCAAAATTCATAACTACATTATTTCAAATTTTCAAGCTTTTCAAGAGGTACAGAAATTTTTTCTCGTGTATTTTGAATTTTTGGAAACGAATAATGAAATTTTGAACCCCAAGCTGTGGCTTGCTCGACTTGTACGTAAATCCAGCCCTGGTTATGAGGAAACATATCGTGATTGCGAAAATTATAATTTGAGTTCAAGATGTTAAAATTCAAATTTCTACTTTTCGTTGTTCATTTGATATTCAGAGAAAAGTGATATTTATTGGATTAATAACCTTAAAATATATTATTCATAAGCAAATTACTCTATAGATGGCAGCACTAAAAGTAAAGGACAATCTTGCATAGAAAATTTTGATATCTTATGTTCACTCTCCAGCTTGCGTTACACTTTTTCAAACAATAAACATCATCAGTGATTACTTGCAATTTTAAGTCCTGAGCTAAAAACGCGGTAGGTATTACCGACATAACGTTTAGAACAAGAACATTTTCCAATAAATTTTCATAGTTAAACAGGCACGGACCGGCAGTAGACATGTCACAGACATTTCAGAGTGCGCCCTTTTGAAATTGCGCCCTCCTGTCGACAAACAATGTCCAAAGCAATGTTTTAGCGATTTCAGCACATGTCCAGAGAAGAGCTGCTTGCCAAACCATCCTCCCCTAACTTGTCAAAATATAGACTAGAATGGCGTTTTTGGTACTTCAATTTCAAATGATGGCTGGTTAGGAGTCTGCCCCTCTGTTTAATCAGGCATGGAAAAAATTACCGACTCTTACTGTTAGAATTTTAGACCTTTTACTCTGACTCCACTTATCGACTCCGACCGAGCACTCCAACTTTTCAACCCCAGCTCTGAATCCTCGACTCTAACTCTGACTCCGCAAACATGCCGGAAATGGAGGATGGGCGGATCCAGAAATGCTCCAAGGGAGGGGCGATTGGGTTTTTCTTTCTACTTGCCTCCATTTTTTACCATATATATTGGTTAACACATGTTTACTGCAAATGTTTCGGTCTTCGATTTCGAAAAAAATCCAGATCAGAGCCCCGAATCCCAACTACTTCTCATAGTATCATCGAAGATCCTATAAAATTGCCGTTTTAGAACTTCAAAGTCGGAATAACTGCTGGAGAACAGTCCTTCAAGGGAGAGGCGATCGCTCCCATCGCCCCTCCCTTGTATCCGCTCCTGCTACTTGGGAAACTCCCGATTATCCGTGGTTCGGATTATCCACAGGTCTTTCGTTGTTCCGATTATCCGCAGGTCTTTCACACCTTTGTTTCCTTTCTTTCTAACGATGATGATGTACTGAACGCAGAAAAATGTGAGTGCGTTATTAAAAGTTTTTAGCTTTTAAAAATATTTTTTGAATTCAATGTTATCCCTTTTTCCCTTATATTTATGTATGTGTTATGTTACTGACTTTTTTTAGCTATTGAATATACTGGTATCGTTTTTCCCTAGTTTTCGGATTATCCGTAGTTACCGTGCCACCCTATTCCACAGATAATCGGGAGTTCACTGTATGTAAATATTATTGGATCATTCCATAGTGACTAACGTAACATTCAGAGCTGATTTTGTAACTGTTTTTACTTGTAACTTAAAGGATAAAAAATATTTTCAGTTATGCTGGTAAATTTACAGTATACATGGTATCTATGTATCATTTCTGCTAAGAATTTAAAGCAAAATTACTGACAGTAGATACCTTTTCTACCAAAATAGCAGCGTGACTAACGTAACATTTTTGCAACTCTGAAAATTAATGCTCATGTGTGAGGCAAAAATTTCTCGAAGTTAAGCAAGTGTTAAAAATTGAATGATACATTTGAAAAATGTGTAAAATTGGCTTTTAAAAACATAAAGCATGTTTGTAAAGTTTAAATTCAACGTTAAAAATGCACAAATATGCAGGTATACTGCAGACACGTGTTTCGGGGCTACAAGGAGCCCCTTTTTCAATGCAAGAAGTGTGAGCTTTAGGATGAAGAATCATCCTTTTTAATTAAGGCTTTTATCGGATGATTCTTCATCCTAAAGCTCACACTTCTTGCATTGAAAAAGTGACTCCTTGTAACCCCGAAACACGTGTCTGCAGTATACCTGCATATTTGTGCATTTTTAACGTTGAATTTAAACTTTACTTCTATCGCACAAAGGTACACCCTATTTTCTTCATAAAGCATATTTATTGAATCTTATTTTTTTTTTAGTCTTAAGTGTCACTTTTACTCAAGATGGAGTGTGACTAACGTAACCATCGATAAACAAGCGGTAAACACACTACTAACTATTTATTATGGTTAATCTCAGTAATAATTAAAATACTTTTTCAATTTTTTTAAATTTCTTATGTTGTATGATTTTTATTTATTTATTTATTTTTGATACTTTTTTTTGCTTCGGTATTTTCTTTTCTTCGACTGAGGTTGACATTTCTGTGGACTGACTTTATTTATAAATATTCTGATTTTAAAAAAAGAAAAAAAAAACTGGTTCTAAATTTACTACCCATTCTCTAAATTCCGCAATGTCGTCACTGCCCACCCATACCAAAAGGAAAAAAAAAAATCTCTCCCCCCTCCCCCAACCCCAACCCCCCCCCTCCTTTCCGAATCATTTGAAAAATTCCCTGGAAAGAGACAGGGCCGCCCCCTCCATTCTAATTCAATGTGCCCGAAAACGTCGAACGTCCGCTTTTCTTGCATTGTTGCCGTCGTTTCTTCTTTCTCCGGGGCTCATTTGCAAGTGAAAGAAGGGACGCACAATGAAGGGGAATTCGGCGGAAGTCGCCTGTTTGGCACTGGAAATGGAAGCACTGTTTCTTCCTCCGGGGAGGGTCCGCCCCATTGTCCGAACGCTTAGAGATCGTCTGCCCTTCCTTCCGGAGTGTCTGGAGGATGGAGAGGCGATCCTTCGTCCTCCCCGATTGATTGCTTTGTTTTGTGTCTCTGATGGACTTAACAGATGTCGGGACGTCGCTCTTTAAAATAAGTGACATGCTATTACGTTTGGATATTTTATTTTCCGTAGTAGCAATCTGTTTTTAAAATCTACCTTTAGATGTGGTTCTTCAAGCTTTTTTTTTTTTTTTTGAGCAATTGCGAAAATTGCCTATTAATCCCATTCCAATCACAGCACGACGTAAAAATTTCTATTGACAATGTAATTGGTCAGGCAAATCTCCTAACATGTGACATGAAGCAAATGTTAAGTTCACTGAACAAATTCTGCGAGAAAATAAAGCTTTTATATTTTTAGATTTTTTTCCCCCATGAGCTCCTTTATCACTCGCTGGTAAAATTTTTGAACTACGCTACTTTTTTCTCGTGGTTCGCATAACGTGCATACCAAGTTTGAATTGACTTACCTCAATTTGTAAATGTGCTATACGTCGGTCCAAACGAGGTAACTTTAACCCATTAATGACTGGCGTCCCTTTTTAGGGACGTTCCGAAAAAGGGCCTGAATTTCCCCAAAATGAGCATTTCAACCATATAATAGTGTTCAACTAGTACCTTGGTATTGTTTCAATTCGTTATTAACAGGTTGCAGCAATAACCATTGTAAAGTGTGTTCTGTAGCAGTTTTAACATGAGCTTTATCAAAAATGACATCATTCACAATCTCAAGAAAAAAAGCTAAGTTTTCAAAGTTATTCCTAGCTTCCCAGTTTATGGAAATTGCTGATTTTATTTCTTCTTATAACATATCTCTTTAAATATTATATCGTAGGTGGAAAAAAATTTTAGTAAAAAAAGTATGTACCTTCTGGTGTCTATCGTAACTTTTAAGGGACGATTTTTCTTTCCTGAATAAAAAAATTATTTTTTACGTTTTTTTTTTTTTTTCATTATTTTTCCTGTCCATTAAACACTGTTTGTAACCAGTATACAAAATATCTTTGGGAAAAAAATGTCAGCCATTAATGGGTTAACTCTGTGTTCCTGAACCAAGCTCATGAATATTTACTATGAGTCACTACATGACTAAAAACTTGTTGCCTTACTTTTCAAGAGTTATATGTATCTATTGTTTTTACATAGGCATTAAAAATTCCAAGCTTCTGAATTTGAGGTATCATCATCAAGTTACGAAGTTTGTGTCTCGTTCAGTAATGAAATTTGAAATTTATAAGTCAACATTTTCTTTAAAACGTGAGTCTTCATCCTTATTTAGGGGAAGACCGCCTATATTAAACCATTGCTTAAATTGGACCTCGGGCTTAAAATCTAGTACGGAGATCTGTGCTACACTTTAACAGTAGAAATATAAAGTTTTAGGAATAAAACCAATGTGTATGAAGTTTCACCACGCTTCGAGCTGTTTAGCGTGAGTTACGGCGCGATTTGTGTTGGAAACTTGCGAAATCTTATTTCGCGGACTTGTTTCTAGAAGGATGACTCAAAAACTTGTGAGTTGAGGTAAAATGCTGTTACAGCATTATAATCTGTGTTTAATAAGGAATACATCGATGTATTTATATGCGCGATTGTGATGATTTTTAACAGAGCAATGAACGGAAAAATAAAAAATGGTGTGTTTTCCTTTATTGGACCGAAAATTTTTTCCTATATTGGACCGGTGGTTTAATTTAAGAAATGATTTTAAACAAGACGTTTTATTAATCTATATACATAAAAGACTACTTTTGTATGCGTATGTCCGGGGTAAACTTCAAAATTACTGGACCGATTTTAATCATTTTTTCACCGTAGATAGCTGCAGTAACAGGGAGCAGGATAAACTATAATTTATTTCTAAAAAGCTTAGTTTTAAAAAGTTATTATGGAAAATAGTAAATTTCATATAGGCAGGGATTCAAGTGAAACAGCACTGCGATCGCTTCGAATTACAATCGCTACTGGAAGTGAATTACATTATCATCAACTTAAATTGGCATGACGTCACTACGGGTGGAGCCAATAAGAGCTCACAAGCACTCAGTGATCTCCTCTTATTCGCCAAGTTGGCTGTGACGTTTTATCTAGCTCGCTTTTCATAGGCAAACGTCACGCTGATGTCACGATGTTTTTATCAAGAAACGTTCTAATGTAATTCATTTCCAGTCGCGATTGTAATTTGCGATTGCCTGTTTCACTTGAATCCCTGCCATAGTTTCCCCATTAAATGATTTCATTTTTAGTCCTTTGTTGCAAAAAATTTGTTGCCTGGTAACATCAATATTAATGGTGATTATAATGAAAATGTGAACCAAGGCTTCTCTGGAGTAAGTATGAAATTTATTGCTTTGTTAGGATTTTTAGATTCATCTGTGCCAATAATCGCTAACGAGACTAAATAAAAAGATAATTGATTTTGGCAACAGTTAGAGAACAGAAAATGTTTATAGTCAAAAAATTTCTAACTTAGGTTAGGTACATAAGATGTTTTCACCAATGTAGTCGCAAGGATATAAACTATGATGGGACTTATTTTACGTGTAATGTTTGGAAATACTTGACTCCAGTGCGATTGATTTTACAGGGTGCGACAGAGAAACTTGCTGATTTTAATTGGATGCTAATTAGCAAGGAGTGGTCAGAAAGGAGTGGAAAGAATCTCATTTTAAAGAGAGGGTCCTGAAGTTTTGTTATCTCATAGTTTAGTTGTCGCCATGCGTTGGATAAAGGAGCAACGAGCGTTCGCCGCCGAATCTTACTTTTCAAATAATCTTTCGGTGGTCGCCACTCAACGTGCCTTCCGAACTCGGCTCAAAATTCAGCCCGTTGTTCCCATTCCTGGCTGGGAATCGACTGTTTTGTGGGGGAAAACATTCAGGGAAAGTGAGAGTGTGGCAAACAGAGGCCCAGGAGGTCAACGGATTTCCAGAACCCTAGAAAACGTTGAAAAAGTGAGGGAGTCGTTTTTGCACTCTCCCAGGCGTTCGGCGCGTAAACACGCTGCTGCTTTGGGGATTTTTGATTGGACACTGAGACGAATTCTTCACAACGAACTCCAGTTTCATCCCTACAAACTTGCTGTGGGTCACCAGTTGAGTGATAACGTCTCCTTGAAAGGTGACGTACCGTGGCCGGCCCGCTCTTCCGATTTGACACTCTGTGACTATTTTTTATGGGGGTATCTCAAATCGATCATTTACAACGACAAGCCCCGGACCCTGCAACGCCTGGAGAACAACATCCGGCTTGCTATCACCAACATCCCATCAGTCGATATGCTCGAAAGAGTGCAACAAATCTAGGGTACATGAGTGCATCATTAACAGGGGCCGTCATTCTTCCCGATGTAGTTATGTAGTTTTTAAATCTAACTAATATAAAAATTCAGAATGGGTACCATATCTTATAAAAAGTAGTAAACTGATACATGATGTACTTTTCCCTTAGTTGACTTTTTAAGTCTGCAAGTTTCTCCGCCGCACCCTGTACCAAGCTTATAACATTTCCGATTTACCTAAACATTATTTGTAGCTTGCATTTGTATTTAAGGTGTGTAATACAGTTTTTTAGTTTTTCCAGTCAGAAAAAATTGCCATTGTTTACAGAAGTAGCCAGTGTGTGTATAGATATGCACTTTAATGTTAAAAAATTCATGAACGAGTGTCACTAAAACACCATAACCGGCCGAAACCCGGGCAGGGCCGGGTACCCGACTAGTCATAACATAAAATAAGTGACTCATCTTATTTAATAGCGTAGTTAAAGTTATTTTAAGCATACTTAACCACCTATTCACGATATTCATTTAAACTTTTTTATCAAGCACATATTTTGTCAAGCATAAGCAGCAACTTCTTAAGATGTATGTTTTTTTTTTCTCTTCATCTATTAAGCTGAAGTTTCAGGTTGTTAAACATAGTTATTAACTTAAATAAATTTTATGATGGTTTACTGAGAGAAAAATATGAAATTCTTCGAGATTTTCGAAAAGATTTTAAAAGAAAACAATTTATATGCTACTAAAATGTTCAATGTAGTTGAATCCGGTCTTTTCACTGTTCAAAAGCCCCAAAATATATTGACGTATAGAGGCAAACACCATGTTGGAGCAGTAATGAGTGGTGAACAGAATTTCAAGCTCCCCATGCTTGATGCTTATTTTCAAAAGATTACGTTCCATGTATGAACTTACCGTAAAAGCATCCCCTGGTGAGAAATATTCTCGTTCAAAAAAAAAGGTTGAATTAAAAACGATAATTCACACAGTTGATACAACATTTTATCAAAACTGTTAAGTCAAGCAATGTAAAAAGAATGCCCTTCTATTAATGTATAGTCACAGTACTTACATAAGGAATATTGATGTAATAAACTTGACAACGAGAACGATATAATAATGCTTTCTGTTTAAGCACAGCATGCACGTAGATGTGGTCTTTATTCAGTCTCTGTCTACATATTTTAATCGAACATGTGATACATGAAGGCGAGAACATCCAATGAGATCCATTATCTGATATCGCATAGGAGAACTCTTTTGTAACTCTCATGGGCAAACCGCAATGAAGGCCATGGCAAATGCTATGAGTGGATTCCAAAGAAACGGAGTTTTGCCTGTTTATTGACATGTGTTTAATGACATTGATTTGGCTGCGTCAGAATTAGAGGTAAGTAGTCCAGATAAAACTACTCAAATTGAACAGGTTACATGTTCGGTGTAAGTTGTACACCATGTACAAGAACTAGCTACGACTTAACATGATTAAGTGTATGAAATGCTATTGGCGAGTTTATCAACACTGCCTAAGTGAGCCCGAAAAAAAGAAATTCTATTGCAAATCCCGGAAAATAGCTGTATAGTTCAACTATAAATTATTCTATGATTTCCTGGTACGGTCCAATTTAGGAAGCGCATGGTTCAATTTAGGCGCATATATTCCTAAATTGGACTTTTGCAACTTTTTATAAGATAATTTTTTAAAAAATAATTTTCATATTTTCAGAAAATATAAGCTCCTAGGGCGGTTCCTGATTAAATTTAGCTTACGATGGCCTATTTGACATTTCTGTTTTGCTTCAGATTGAGCGACACAGGCCTCCTGTTCTTAGAGAGTCCAATATAGGCGGTCTTCCCCTATAGATTTAGTCTAAATTTTAAGTTATTAATATTAACTGCAATTTTTGAGTGTTGTAAACAAAAAAATTATGTACTACTTATTTAATTTCATACTTACTGCGAAAAAACTAATAAAAATATTTTCTGGAAATAAAAAAGCGTTTTATATTTTTTATTGTAAAAGTTTTCATTTTGAAATTTATTTAAGGTGAAATGTTTTGACATTTAAAACAGATTCATCTGGTACATAGGGTAAGTGCTCCAGTAGTCGGCCATTTAAGAGATCTTTTGTGGATCTTGGCTAACCTAGAACTATCGGCTATCAATACAGCAACAAAAACAAGGTAAAACTTTAGAATGAACCTTTCTAATAGTGAATCACTTACTTGTTTTAGAAATTAAAAAAAAATTATGTTAAAACCCAAGCTGTTGTCAATACTAGTAAATGCTCCAGTAGTCGGCCACAGAAATCCAGTGCTCGGTCACGTTGAATCCAGTAGTCGGCCACTTCATTTTCATTGATCTTATCTGATATAGGGGGTTGAATTAAAAAAAAAACAAAGGGAAACTTACAACGAACCAGACCCGTCATTTAGGGGATCAGGAGGGGGGTCAATTGCTCCCCCCCCCCCCGGTTTTGAGAAATCAGTTAATCAATATATAAATTGGCATGATGTTTGCTTTTTTCCCGATGAAATTACATTGTGATTGCACCCTTTGCACCCCCCCTCTAAAAACGTGAAATGACGGGCTTGCAGCGATGCATTGTACTTAGTCTGGTCATATTTTTCGTGGTACCTCTAGTACTCAACTGTGTAGATGACCATGTTAGTGTACTTCTTGATACACTATATGATTTACTTATTTCTCTAACTATCAATCTACCATTATTAATTTTAGACAGTACAATTAACACAGAATTCTTGGGACATTAATGTTTTTACACTTTAGCTGCCTAAAAACAGTTTTATTTTAAAAACTCTCACTAAAAAAGCATTTTTTCTGAATAACGTCTAAAAATATGTCTATATCAAAAAGAAAGTTTAAAAAAAAAAGCTTCTGAAGAAAAGAATTTCAGCAGTACTTACTAAAGATGCAAGAAGGGACAAAATAAACGAAGTTTTTTAAATTTACAAAAGGTTCTTGCTTAGGAAGAAAAAAACAGGAATAGTTTTGTAGTGAACAGCAGTTTTTAGTGATAATGACCAAAGAATCAAGAAATGAAAAACTGCTGTACTGTTTATGAAAACATAAAGACGTAATAATAGAGTCGACACAATTCATGACCAATAATCACGTCGGCACTTAACTGGTTCACATTCATTAGAACGGAATTTCAACATACGGAACATAAAACTAAAACTGTAGTTTTAGAAATGATTGCTTCCAAAACTACGCAAGTAAAAATACATTCAAAAATGCGCTGAAAGGAATCTCTATCAAGGCTTCATCTAGCACAGAATATTCCACTGAAGCAAGGTTATTTGTTTCAAACTAATTGAAGTAAGATGAAATAAGGAAGTAAATGGAACTCGGGATGTCATGAAAGTAATCATACAGCTTTCGACAAGAATATTAGTAAACGAGGAATAACCTTGAAAACAAACCAAAATTTAGTTTGCAACAATGTAACCATGTAGTTTTGAAAATGACTCAGCACAATTCTAATCCTCTAGCGAAGAAAATTTAAGAAGTCAAACATTTGGGGAGAATCATTAGTGAAAATCTGCTAACATTTGAAACAATTTTCCTAAATAGAGCACAGGGAACCTTTGGTAAAGCAAAAAGTTAAGCATAATAGCAAAAGAAAGAATAACTACATGCTTGGCACTCATTAAATAACTTGAGCCTATGTGACTATTGAAGTTTTGCATCTTATCTCCTACAATTGGGGAATGTTTATTAACTGCCGAATAAGTATCAATAGAAGTCAAATCACTCGTTTCGCCAATTTCATGAGTTTAAGATAAAATTTGATAAGAAAAACTATTAAAACACCATTTGATAATAACTAGATGAGTATTAAAACTTATAATCTTTACTCAACGAATGCGTATTTAAAAATCTCTGTTTTAGAATTTTCAATTAAATTTACAATACTAGGAGCAATAAAATGTCAAAATGGTGGTCAAAAGAAGTTAAGACATTCAATTTAATTACTATTTTTCAGAAAAATAAACTTTGGAAAAGGTATTTTTACTCAAAACAGTTAAATTGTCGCTGTATTTTAATAAGTTAATTTAGTTTTAATTTGATGAACCCATATTAAGAATGAAAAGCTACATTAAGTATGTGGCCGACTACTGGATAAATCATCCAAACTGCTTAGAACCAGTGGTCGGCCTACCATGGCCGACTATTGGAAATGCAGAAGAATTCTGTACCCAGTAGTCGGCCACCCCTTTAAAAAACAATCGAGTCTAACCAGGATTTCGCTCTTTCATTGAAACATTATGTTAGACATTCCATTAAGATAAAAATCACTCAAATGTACAGTAGAATTAAATTAATAAGTGTAACTGGCCATTTTAAGAAGACGTGTCCTCTTAGCTGAAAAATAAGCAGAATCGCAATCTTGGATGACGGGCACACCATTCAAAATGAAATGACTCATTACTAATTCAAAAAAAGTACCCAAACTTAACTGCCACTGGTTGATGATTGAGGATAAGTACATGAATGTGTGAATGCGCCATATCTGATTTTGAATTAAAAATGTACTATTTATGAGGAGTTTTATGTCATTGTGGCCGACTACTGGAGACTGGCCGACTACTGGAGCACTTGCCCTATTCTTACTTGAAAAGAAAAACAAACGGTATTGACTTTAGTTTTTATTTAATAGTCTAAATGTAATTGCGCATAAAGAGAGAATAGCTCTTATTTGCCATTAATGTGTTTTAAGTATTGCAAGATTATATGCTCGAAAATAAAAATAAGTTTGAACGAAAACGTAGTGAAAAAAAAAAAAAAACTTTTGAAAGTGCTTTTAAAACGATAGTTTGTTTTAATTAAAAGAATTTTTCGAAAGCCAGTATTTGAGAAGTGTAAAATGCCCAAAATTTCGATTCTTTACCGTCGGATTTTTGACGTTCTATAGTACAAATAGTCTGAACTGAAGGCTGAAGGCGTCCAGTAGTCGTGAGGAACTATATATTATACTTACACACTTTCGTTCTTTCAAAATTATATCTCCGAATTTCCAAAAAAAAAGAAAAGAAAAATTAACCTGCAATAATCGTAGTACTAAACAGCTTCCTATCTTTATTCTCGAGCTCAGTGATAAAATATTATTTTCCCTTTTCTCTTTCAGACCTTAGAACCAAAGCTAATTAATCGGGTCCATATAATGCAATAATTGTTCAAAATACACCAACATATTTATTTAACTTCATTCCGTTTCGTCCTTTTATTCCTCTCTCTATCTCTCTCGTTACAAGAGATAAAATTGGGACACCTTTTTAAAGTAAAGCTCTCTTATTGAATACCACCTCAAAGCCTTCATTAACTGTGACCTGTTAACTACTCGGGCTAACTCAATCCACTCAAGACAAAAGCCCAGACTCGCGAATGCGCCGCACACCCCTCCCCAATTTTTCATTCATAAAACTCGATTTCCAGAAGTGATGGGATTCGTAAACCACGATTTGAAAAATTGCTTGCGAAAAAAAAAAAAAAAAAAAAAGAGGGGGGCTCGGTGATGTAATTTATTCGGTTATGCATTGTGGCGCGAGAATGGGTCTCTCGAGACCACTTGAGAGAACGTCCCCCCTCCCCCCACTAGCGCACGTTCGGGGTCGAGCGGATTCAATTCGTTCTCTTTTATTCCCATAACCCCTCTTTCGAAATTGGGTGTTTCGTATATGGTAGCTGGATTTGATTGGCAAATCTTTCCGTCAACAAAGCGGGAAAAACAATGAGTAACGCTGAATTCATCCTGGGCGGCCAAATGGAAAATCAATTATTTTTGTCTTATAAAACGCTAATCATAAATCAAGTCGTTTTGCATTTGTGAGGTGTTTTTTTTTTCCGATTAAGATTTTTTTCTCTGAGGTATATCAGGTCATTGTCCTCTCGTCTATCTTCCACTTAAAAGCAGGGCTGTGGAATCAAAGTCGGACTGATTTAGGGTCGAAAGTTATTTTAAAATAAGTTACAAGTTTATCATACGTTAAACTTTTGATAAAAAGTAATTCATTAAAAAAAATCTTTAAATACAAATCAAGCCTGAAAGCTGTAACGCATTCTTGTTTTTCTATTCTCATTTATTTATACTTTTTTTCTTCTTTTTTTTGGGGGGGGGGGTGACAAAATTTTCATTCATTCGAATCTATGCTAAAATGACCTGCACAACACTCATTCTAACCATGGCAAGTGGAGCTCAAGGGTTAAAATTGGGGAAGTTTTCTGATCTCTAGTGGTAAGTAGAAGAAAATGTATTAGTCGCTGTTGCTAGTAGCGCCTCCCCCTCTCCTTTTTTAAGGAGAAAAAACTGAGCAACTACTAAACTTTTAAACTGCTACTAAAATATGCTATTATAAATTAAAATAAAATTTTTATGAAATTAAAAATTACATTGTTATTATCATAAATAAAAATTAAAACTTTTAAGTTTAAATAAAGGTAAATTATATCAACTATAATTAATAGCAAATAGTATTAACGATAATTAAAAACACAAATAAGATCGGGAAACGTGGGAATTAGATGATGAATTATACTCAACAATTTTAGTTACCACTTTTTTTTTAAAGTCTACACATGGTGAATGGCGACAGCAAATTTTAATTTTTAGTTAGAGCTTCTATTTAGTTATCAACAAGTTATGATTTTAATCGAAAAGTTGTTCCCTTCTTCTTATTTATTTCCCTGTCAAACGAAACCTTCCAACACCTATCAATTTAGTTCGTTTTTCGCGTTTATAGCGCCTCAAAAATTACCTTAAAACTCTGTACCCGGTCTTCACGTAGTCACACTGTTTGAGAAAAATCCACCTAACGAGAATTACAGCAAACAGATTGTGATTATCATCAGGATCATTGCATACGTATGCAATAATCCTTTGATCGGGGAAAGAATTATCTGATGATGAATGGGAGGCAGCGAAGAAAAGGGCTAATGATGAAGAGAACCATTTTCGGAAAGGGTTTTCTCTTTATTGTCATATTTGGGGGATCGTTTTAAATCGATCTGTCAGGACTTGCATTTCCGAGTAAGTTTCGGTCTTTTCCAGATCATAAGCCTGTAGTTTATTTAGGGTTAAATGTGGGTATTGTGTCTGTGGGCGATAAATTGTGTATGTAAAAGTTGGGAGTAGATTCATTGTGGTGTTTCAGTAACTTGGAAGCATCAGTTGATCATTACTTCAGTGTTTATCAAATAAGACCTAAAAATGTTAAATACATAGAATTCTTGTAATAATAATTTTATTTTCACTTTTTACGTGTATTAAATAGATTGTTTTTCTTTGGCGGAAATTCTCCAATGGCTCCTCGAAAGCGGCTTTCGCTTTTTGCAGACTTATTGCAATCAGATATAGCATGCATTGTTTCATGTGCCACCATTAAGGAACGGGTGCAATGGCATGGACAATTTTGCCGTCCAGTTTCCACCAGATGGAGGCACCTGTGCTCTCTTCGATGCGAAACTGCACTAGGAGTTTAACCCATTAATGCCTGGCATTTTTTTTCCAAAGATATTTTGTATACTCGTTACACGGCTACAGAACACACTTTACAATGGTTACATGCTGCAATCTGTTAATAATGAGTTGAAACAATACCCAAGTACTAACTGAACACTATTATTTGGTTTAAATGTTCGTTTTTTGTAAATTCAAACACTTTTTGGACCGTCCCTAAAAAGGGACGCTAGGCATTAATGGGTTAATTTTGCCGAGGGAATTCAAAACCGAACAAATACCGAAGAGACCTTTTACATGCCGCATAGTCATACGATATGGGCGCTGAGGATTTTCTGCTTCTCGAAAACCCATTGACTGGCCACCGCAGGTCCAAGACATGGAAAGTTAACGCCTTACCACAACGCCACCATACCACATATATATTAAATATTATATTTTATGGATTTTTTCCAGAATTTAATTAAAATCATTAAAAAGAAAATAATAATATTATTAAAAAATAAAACTAATATTCTTGTTTGACATTGTTACATCTTCTTTGACCCATTTTCTACCAGTTTAGAGAAGAAAAAAAGAAATATTTTGTGCGTGTGAGTTGTGCATTAACGCATTTTATTGCAGTTTGTTTCCTTGTTTCATTCACTAATCCGTCACACCCAATGGTGAATTTACACATTTATAGGGATGTATTGACATGCATTTTTGGGGATCATTTGTGTAACGTTAACATTTTTCCATGTGCAGATTCTTTTCTGGTCTCTTTCTGGTATCCCCTCGTAACTATGACATTTGTGACATGGAAAATCTGCCAATGTTCCAATGTCAAAAATTTGAGAAAACATAACAATTATTGATTTAAAAACTGAATTATTGCTCTACTTTGCCATACTGATGACATAAAGTGCACACAACTTATTCTTGGCAACGTGTAAACGATATAACCAATAGTGACACATTGTTAAAATTTCACATAGTAAAAAAATTCAAACTTTGCCACAACACTACAAATTTAGACTAAAAAACAGACTAGAAATCTAAGCATAATAAACATTTTGCAAGCATTGTAATGTTTGTAATTTTCAATCACTCACTTAATATTGTGGAAAGGGTTGAACCTTTATTAGATGACGTTAAGCGAAGAGTACTAGTTATAAACTGGTATATATTTGTTTTCCTTATTGAAACGCTTATGCTTTGACTGCAAAGCTTAAAGTATTTTTTCTAACTTTGTCTTTACACTTCAAATTTAAGCTACAAAATCCGACTAATAAGCATAACAACGAAAACACTTTGCGAAAATTGTAGCATAGCTTTGTAACTTTTGCTTATTGCTATCAATCACATAATAAAAATGATTCTGCCCGATAAGATGACAGGAAGCGAAGAATTCTAGATATAAACTGAAATTGCTTTTTTTCTTATTGAAACGATTGTGCTGTAACTGCACGGCATAATGTGTTTTTTTACTGAAGTATTCAGGACTACTGTAACAACGAAACAATTGTTTCGAACGTGATAGAGAGACCTCTATGGAAGTACAACGAACTGTTTCTGAAAACCATTTGTATCAGAGATACTGCCGAAGACAATAACCCATATTCAGCTCCACGAAGAATCCCCGCAGCGATTTCAAACCTCCATGAATGTCCGTCCCTTCCTGAGCCATTGTCCGGCCAGAATAGCCGGACCCGGTTTTCGTCCGGAGGCGAGAGAAGAGGTAACGTCCAGACAATCCTCTCTGCTGCCATTGTCTTCAATTTCCCGGACACTGGTCATAACGTCGTTAAAACTGCGCGAATTTCTACAACTGCTTGAGTTCTGGTCACTTGCACAATGGCCGCTGTTTGCGGAGCGTGCCGGACTGTAGCATTGTCCGAGGTTCGCAACAACGCGAGATGGCCGAAAAGTTTGTGAGCGAATGGACGCTAACTATTCACACCATGTCTTCTGTTGTTTCCGTGCGAATCCTGCATCGTTCTATATAATAAGTCCATGCTTATATGTTCGGCAGGATTGTTTCCGTAATGATATAGGGATTGAATGAGCGAGTGTTGCAGAGCTTTTGTGACTAACTTCTTTTGCGTCATATGATCATAGAATAGAAGTATACATAGACAGAATAGTTTGCTTCCTAAAAATGCAAAGGCAATAATCAGCAAACTTTCGTTACTTAATAAAAGAATAAAACTTAACATGATTTAGAAACATTCAATTCTGAAATTCGTGGTCACTTAAATTGCAAACAAGTCTGTTTTAAAAAAAATAATTCTGAAATACAAAAGAAGATTATCAATCCATATGAGCCGTTTGCTTCTAAAATAAAGGTAATGACTTACTATTATTTTACGTTGCTTTTGTCAACAATTAAAAAACAAAAGTAAAATGCTAATATTAAGACAGAGAAAGTAACTCAAGAATCAGTCTTTAAAAATAAGATGCTAATACAAGTACATAATACCAGTGGATTCTATTCCAGGAAATACGGTACTACTATTCAATTAGATAACACTTAAATACTTGTATTTGTTTCTCCGTTAACTCAACATTTCATTGTTCTTTTCCTCAACCAAGAAATAGTCCGTAGACTTTCGCTAGAATCTGCGACACATGTCACAGCGTCACTTCGCAGTAGGGTATGTCATAAAAATTAAGTTGAGCTGTAGTTCAACATTTTTTCAAACACAAAATGCTACCGCTTTTAGAAAAATAATATTAAACAGTTAAAAGTAAAATAACAGTTAAATTAAACATAAAAATAACAGTTAAAAGTAAAAACGTAAAAATAACGTAAAAATAACAGTTAAAAGTAAAGTTTAATATTTCACCAAGAAATTGGTAAAATCTAGCGGAAGGTAACTGTAACCATTTTATCGGTAATAAGTTTCACCAAGAAATTGGCTGAATGTAGCAAAATTAACCTGCAACCATCTTATTGGTAAAAAATTTCACCTAGAAATTGCTTAAATTTAGCTAAACTTAGCTGCAACCAACAAATTAGTAATAAGTTTCACGAAGAAATTGGTTAAATCTAGCTAAATTCAACTGCAATCAAACTATTGATAGTAAGTTTCATCGATAAATTGGTTATATCTGCCATCGTTAAATTGGTAGCTACAACCACTTTTTTTGGTAATAAGAACCACTAAGAAACTGGTTAAATCTAGCAAAATTTAGCTGCAACCATCTTTTAGTAAGTAATTTTTTATAGTAAGTTTCACCAATGGAATGGTGCTGTTATAAACTTATTGTATGTGAGGAGCTGTAGTCGGGAGGAAAAAAGAAGGTCAGCACTGTGCGTCCTATCAAAATACTGTTGCGAGAGCAGGTTCTTTTTTCTCCCGCATTGACACTATACTGGCGGAGAAACAACATTTACAGAATTCATCACAGTGGTGCCCTACCTTTTACTGTGCGAAGGAAGCAAACACCTTTTTTTAAATCATTCTCGCGAGTTAGAATTAGAACGCATACAAAACGTGAAAATATTTTATCCTTTTCTAAATAGTACGGAAAAGTATGGGACAGGAAAGAAAATTACAAACTGATAATTGTTGATCACTTGACGCCTATTTTATTAAATGCATGTTTTTCAGGAACCAATTTCTGAATATCTGGCTCCAAATTTATGACATTGTCCCTTCTCATGCCATTATATTTAAAACTGAACAAAACAAAGGGCAACACGGATCAGCTTCGCTGGCTGAATGCGGTCCCCGGGCGTAGACAGGGCAGCACTGAGGTAGCACTTTTGATTCATATACATTTCAAAATTTGTTGTTAACGTTGTGACAGCCTTTTTAAAACTTTATGAAAAGATGTCGTAACTTTTATGGAGTTTAATCACTTCTTGTTTCCTTTAAAAAAATAATTAAAAACTAGAGATGATTTTTTTTCTGGAGAAAAACAATGAAACATATTTTCTGCTACATTAAAAAGCTAAATTATTAATAACTATTTATCGAAAACATGAAATAAAATGTATTACATATGCTACACATTAAATAGATATGGATCTTTCTGCCACTGTAATAGCGCTAACAGTTAATGAAGCAAATTTTAAAGCTAAACAAATTCTATAAATTTTAAATCGTCTTCTGGATCATTACAATCTGTGCAGAGCCCCTTCCATTTTTTTTAGAAAGATACAAAAAAGTCATATCTATGTATTTTAACAACTTGCTTAATTTGCACAATTTTTAAGTGCACAAGTTCAAACATTTTTTTTTCAAACACCAAATGCTACCGCAGTTACAAAAATGCATTCACAATACTTACTTTTAAAAGTAAAATTTAATGCTTCAACGAGAAAATGGTTAAATCTAGCAAAATTTAGCCACAACCTTCTTATTGGTAATTTTCTCTCATTCTTTCTAAGAATTTTATACCAGCTGCACTTTCCGACAAAAGACAATGGCATTCTCTTTTTTGTTTTTTTAAGGATGAGTTGATTCCTACTAAAAATCTGGAAAGTGAAAGACAGTAACAATCTTAAAATTAGGGAGAGGGGTGAAATTAGTGACTGAGGCTACTGGATCAGTATGGTTGAGCCAAGAGAGATGACTTTATACGAAAGCCTAATAGAGAAATAACGCCACCTTTGAAAGCAAAGAAAGTCTTCCTCAACGTATTTGAAACTTGATGAAATAACACAATATCTGTGGTTATATGTTGTATTGTGTTTGGACACTAAATGAAATGCAGATATACAGCTCGTAAACTTGTCCATATATTCAAACTATCGTAATCTTTTGGTATTTCACTACTACTAGCGACTTCCACTACTTTTATTTTATAAATTGTTACTGTCTTTCACTTTCCAGATTTTTAGTAGGAATCAACTCATCCTTTAAAAAAACAAAAAAGATAATGCCATTCTGTCTTTTGTCGGAAAGTGCAGCTGGTGTAAAATTCTTAGAAAGACTGAGAGAAATTTTAGCCAAAACACGCCCACTGGTCAAAGGTTATCTTAGAGGAGTCAATGAGTAAAATGGGGTGTCACTACCTCAGATGCAGCTGGCCATTTCCCTTGAACATCCAGCAGCATAACGAAGACGCGGTGTCTATTGACCAGAAGAGTAATCCGTTTCAGTAAGAACGATTACTGATAGCAGCTGCTCTTTTTAAAAACAAAAAGAAAGGAAATTCATTTTTTTGTCGAACGAAAGTACATTCATTAGAGTTAAAAACATGCATTTAAGTTAGCAGAACAATCGTTTAAAAAATTCCTGCAGTTATATTGCGTATTCAGCATGAAAGTAGTAGACATTTTGAAAAAAAAAAAAAACACCGGAATTTTATGTAAATTGCGCTTTCACGGTAGCTAAAATTGCTTTCCAGAAACTTTTTTTTGTACCAATCAACTCAAAATTAGTGAATACATAGGAAAGTGCATGTACCAAATCGAAAAAAAGAACTTTTATTTTTACGACATACCCTACTTCGCAGTCAACCAACAAATTCTGTAAAAGTATTTTTTCCGCCAGCATAGTGTTGATACAGGGGAAAAAAGAACATGCTCTCGGCAACGGTACACGCAGTTTGACCAGAGTCTTTGGTTTGACCAACCTTTTTCCTCGAGGGTCGTTCCGCACACACAACCAGTTCGTAAAAGCACCATTACGTTGGTGAAAATTATTACCAATAAGATGGTTGTAGCTAAATTTTGCTAGATTTAACCATTTTCTTACTGAAGCATTAAATTTTACTTTCAAAAGTAAGTATTGTAAATGCATTTTTGTAAATGCGTTAGCATTGGTGTTTGAAAAAAATGTTTGAACTTTGAAAATTGTGCACATTAAGCAAGTGATTAAAATACATATATATGATTTTTGAATCTCTATAGAAAAAAATTGGAAGGGGCTCTGCACAGATTGTAATGATCCAGAAGAGGATTTAAAATTTATAGAATTTGTTTAGCTTTAAAATTTGCTTCATTAACTGTTAGGGCCCTGCTCCACATTGACGTAAAGCAGAAAAATAAAGCATAAACGTAAAATGGATTACATAGCGTTCCTATGAAAAGTACCCGGATTTTCGGTTTCTGCCTTCCGTTTACGCTGATATGGAGCAGGGCCCTTAGCGCTATTACAGTGGAAGAAATATACATATCTATTTAACGTGTAGTATATGTAATACATTTTATTTTAAGTTTTCGATTAATAATTATTAATAATTTAGCTTTTTAATGTAGTAAAAAATGTGTTTCATTGTTTTTCTCCAGAAATAAAAATCATCTCTAGTTTTTAATTATTTTTTTAAAGGAAACAAGAAGTGAATAAACTCCATAAAAGTTACGGCATCTTTTCATAAATGTTTTAAAAAGGCTGTCACAACGTTAACAACAAATTTGAAATGTATATGAATCAAAAGTGCTACCTCAGTGCTGCCCTGCTGCCCTGTCTACGCCCGGGGACCGCATTCAGCCAGCGAAGCTGATCCGTGTTGCCCTGGTAATGGCTTGAGAAGTGACAATGTCAATTGGAGCCAGATATTCAGAAATTGGTTCCTGAAAAAAATGCATTTAATAAAATAGGCGTTAAGTGATCAACAATTATCAGTTTTTAATTTTCTTTCCTGTTCCATAATTTTTCATACTATTTAGAAAAGAATAAATATTTGGACTTGTTGCATGTGTTCTAATTCTAGCTCGCGAGAATGATTTTAATACGAGGTGCTTGCTTCCGTCGCACAGTAAAAGGTAGCTCACCACCGTGATGAATTCTGTAAATGTTGTTTCCCCGTCAGTATACTGTCAATGCGGGAGAAAAAGAACCTGCTCGCGCAACAGTACTTTGATAGGACGCACAGTCCTGACCTATCTTTTCCCTCCGACTACAGCTCCTCGCATACAATAAGTTTGTAAAAGCATCATTACATTGGTGAAACTTACTATAAAAAATTACTTACAAAAAGATGGGTACAGCTAAATTTTGCTAGATTTAACCAATTTCTTAGTGGTTCTTATTAGCAAAAAAAGTGGTTGCAGCTACCTTTCGCTAGATATAACCAATTTATCGGTGAAACTTACTATCAATAGTTTAGTTGCAGTTGAATTTAGCTAGATTTAACCATTTTCTTCGTGAAACTCATTACTAATTTGTTGGTTGCAGCTAAGTTTCGCTAAATTTAAGCAACTTCTAGGTGAAATTTTTTACCAAAAAGATGGATGCAGTTAGATTTTGCTACATTCAGCCAATTTCTTCATGAAACTTATTACCGATAAAATGATTACAGTTACCTTCTGCTAGATTTTACCAATTTCTTGGTGAAATATTAAACTTTACTTTTAACTGTTTAATATTATTTTTCTAAACGCGGTAGCATTTGGTGTTTGAAAAAATGTTGAACCAGAGTTTTGAGCGAAGTCATTTATACGCTGCCCCTAACCCCTCTCCTTTATGCACAGACGCAAACACAACTCCGGCAGCACCTTTCACGAGCCACGCACTATTTATCGTCCTCAATTCTCGAGCGACCACAATTTATTGCAAAACTTCTGCCTCACCCCTTATGCTCTTTAAAAGAAAAGGTCAATGTTTCACCGACTAATAAGTTAAATGTAGCAAAATTTAGCTGAAGGCCACCTTATTGATGGTACGTTTCATCAACGTTATGGTGCTTTTAAGGTCACTAATTGTAAAAGTACCATAACAAAACTTATCACCAGTATGATGAATTCAGACGAGTTTTGCAAGATTTAACAATAATTACTCGATAAAACTTATTACCAGTTGGTTGGTTGCAGTTGAGCTTTGCTTGATCTACCCATTTTATTGGTGAAACTAATTACCAGTTGAGTTTTGCTAGATTTAACCAATTTCTTGGTGAAACATCACCAATACATGGTTGCAGCTAAATTTTCGCTAGATTTAATTAAATTTTTGGTGAAATTTGTCACCAGTCAGATGATTGCGGCTAAATTTTGCAAGATTAAACTAATTTCTTAGTGAAACTTCTTACCAATAAAATGGTTACAGTTACCATTTAACCAATTTCTTTGCGAAATATTAAACTTTATGTTTAGCTCTGTAATGTTAATTTTCTATATGCAGTAGCATTTGGTGTTTTAAAAAAATGTTGAACCAGGGCTTTGAGCGAAGTCATTTATACGCTGCCCTTAACCCTCTCTTTCATGCACTGAAGCAAACACAACGCCAGCAGTACATTTTGCGAGCACCGCACAACCACAATTTATTACAAAATTTATGTCTTACCTTACTCTCTTAAAAGTCCAATGTTTCACCAAGAAATTGGAAAAATCTTGAGAACATTTAGCTAAACCATCTCATTGGTGATAAGTTTCATCAATATAATGGTGCTTTTGATGGCCAAAAGAACCATTGCATTGATGAACCACATTGAAAAGGACCATCACATTGGTAAAACTTATAACCAATATGATAGTTGCAGCCAAAATTTTGCTACATTTAACCAATCTTTTGGTGAAACTTTTTAACAATAAAATTGTTGCAGTTGAGTTTCACTAAATCTAACTAATTTCTTGGTATAACTTATTACTAGTAAGATAGTGGCAGCTAAATTTTGTGAGATTTAACCAACTTTTTGGTGAAACATATTACCAATAAAATGGTTACATTTGCCTTTCGTTAGATTTTACCAATTTCTTGGTGAAAAACTGAAAATTGTTTTTAACAGTACAGTATTATTTTCCTGAATACCGTAGCATTTGAGGCTTTAAAAAACTAGGGTTTTAAGCGAAGTCATTTATACGCTGCCCCCAACGCTCTTTTTTATGCACCGACGCAAACACAACACTACCTTTCACGAGGCTTGCTAGAGCTGTACGACCACGATTAATTGCAAACACATCCCTCACCTTACGCTCTTCACCACAAAGCTCACTGCTTCACCAACAAATTGGTTAACTATAGCAAAATTTACCTGAAAAAACTTATTGATGATAAGTTTGATCAATATAATGGTACTTTTGGTGGTCACAAGTTAGTAAAAATACCATTACATTTTCAAACTTATCGCCAGTAAGGTGGTTGCAGATGAGTTTTGCGAGATAAACCAATTTCTTGGTGAAATTTATTACCAATAGGTTAGTAATAAGTTTTGGGTTAAACATCGTATCACAAGATATATCCAATTCCTTGAAGAAACTTATTACCGATATGTTGGTTGCAGATACGTTTTCTAGATTTAACCAATTTCTTGTTGAAACTTATAGAGCCTCTCGAGTGCCACGCAATTACAATTTATTACAAACCTTATGGCTCACCTTATCCCTCTAAAAATCAAGTTCAATGTTTCTCCAAGAAATCGATTAAATCTTGAGAGAATTTATTGAGCTGCTTCAGTGGTGATAAGTTTTCATCAATGTACATATAATGGTGCTTTTGGTGGCCAGCAGTATATAAAAGGATCATCACATTGGTGAGACTTATAGCCAATAAGATGGCCGTGGTTGTGGAGCTAAGTTTTGATACATTTAACCAATTGTTTGGTGAAACTTATTACCAATAAAATGGTTGCAGTTGAGTTTCATTAAATTTAACTAATTTTTTGGTGAAACTTATTACTAATAAGATGGTTGCAGCTAAATTTTGCTATATAAAACCAATTTTTCGGTGAAACTTATTACCAATAAAATGATTGCCTTTACCTTTTGTTCAATTTAACCAATATCTTAATGAAAAACTGAAAATTATTTTTAACAGTTTGTGAATAACCTAGCATTTGGGGCTTGAAAAACTGCTAAACCAGGGTTTTGAGCAAAGTCATTTCTACTCTACCCTCGACATTCTCCTTTATACACCAATGCAAACACAACACCACAGCATTTTTTATGAGAGTCGCGAGAACCGTGTGAACACAGTGTATTCGACCTTATATCTCAATTTCAAGAAATTGGTTAAATCTTGAGAACATTGAGCTAAACTATTTCATTGGGGATAAGTTTCATCAATGTAATGGTACTTTTGGTGGCCATCAGTATGCAAAAGGATCATCACATCAGTGAAACCTATTATCGTATAGATAAGAGGTTAAGATGGCTGCAGCTAAATTCAACTAGATTTAACCAATTTCTTGGTGAAACTTGTTGCCAATAAAATGATTTCATCTCTCTTTTCGTCTACCTTTCATTTAATTGGATTTAATCAATTTCTTGGCGAAAAACTGAAGTTTATTTTTAACAGTACAGTATTATTTTTGTGAATAACCTAGCATTTGGGGCTTGAAAAACTGCTAAGCCAGGCTTTGCACGGAGTCATTTATACGCTGCCCCCGACCCTCTCCTTTATGCACCGACGCAAACACAACACCAACCACCTTCCACGAGAGCCGCGCGCGACCACAACACAATTAAGTTCGAATTTAAGCGTTCCGGCCCGACTAATTAAGCCGTTGGTGGGAGGTTTCGCTTTTAATGAACGGATAATGATTCTTTAATGCGGCCCTCTTCACACGAGCCGGGAGTAAACACTCCGGCGCGAACGTGACGCGCTCAATGGGTTGCCCCGCCGGCACACAAAGGACTCGTGAATCGCGAATCTTTTCACCCGCTCGAGTCGTTCACACCGCGTTAAAGACCTGTCGTTAAAGTGATTATTTTTTAATGAGATGGCGCCGAGAAAAGAAATTTTTTTCCCCTCCATCAAGAAAAAACCCGAGAAGCAATCCGTATTTCTGAAGATACAGAGCAATTTGTAATTTTGTTCCGAGAGAGATGTGATTTTGTGAAAGAAACTTATGTTATAACAGTGATTTTACATTTTTTCCCCCTTCTTCGTCGTTTTCTTTTTTTTAGCGAAATCCTTTATATGCGATATCTATTTACTCCATTAATGAATAAGACCTCGCATAAAAGGCGCCTTTGAAAATTAAACTGCTTTTGAAAAATTATTTCGACACAAAGAGGAAAAAACTGTCGCCACTTTTTTACCCCCGCTGGAGGAAAACATGAAAAAAAAGTACATGAATGAAATATATTAAGGAAATTGCATGGGTGTCTTTAAATTGAAGTGATTGCAAATTTTAGAAAAGTTGTTTCTCCATTGAAACTGTTTAATATATGTTGACTTTTGTTTTTGACAAAATAAAGATAACTTTGTAGCCTACTTTCTTATTAGAAAAAAATAGATAAATGCACTAAAGAAAGTTTAATGTACTATGAAAAATGTAGCTTAAAATGAAAATATATATATATATATAAATAAAAAGAAATTAAATGATTAATTAAATATTAAAAAAAAAAAAAAAAACACAGTATAGTACTGAGAAAGGGGAAAATATTGGTCGATCTGTCTGTTTTTCTATTTATTTGAACTCCCAATAAGTTTTAAGGAGTTTTGTCAGTTATAATGTCAAGAATATGGTTGATATAAGGATGACTCTCAAAATAGTAGACCTCTTTTAAAAATAAATTTAAAATGTTGTTGTTCGAAAAATTAGAAAAGAATATATTTGCTAATTAAATATCTTAAATTCTTCACATGCTGTTAGCAGAGATAAGTACTTAAATTTTCACTTAAAAAATAAAATAATAATAATATTTTTTCATGAGTTATGTATGCTTGGTATGGACAGGAAAATCCATAATGACAAATTGAAACATGAGACTATAATCCATACAATAATTGCTACACAAAATTCCAATTCCTTTTTGTTTCTTTTAAAGATACCAAAGTTATATGCAAATCAGTGAAATAATTTTTTTCAGTTGTAAATTTATTATGAAAATTACTATCGATACTAATTACACAGAGTCGATGTACTCATCTAATGCTTAACTTTTCTCCCAAAATAGCACAATTTGCAAACTAAGTTAAAATGGCAATACCTATTTCCGAAGAAAATCTTGTTTTATTTTTTATTTGTTTATTTTAGTGTTTGTTGTTTGTAAAATTGAAATATGGATTAATAACTCCCTGTTAAGCATGTTTTAAAAGTGAAACATAGGGGACTTGAGCTCTTTGGATAAGCTATATAATTTTATTTTTAAATATGAATTTTTCTATTAAATAAGCTCTTCAAATTCATTTAAACACAGAATATCTTTTTTAGTCTTAAATATAATTCCTCAAAACTGTAGGCATTTAAAAAGACATATCAGTTGAGGACATCCATGTTAAATTGTCAATTCTTTTGAACATAAAAAAAGCTTGTAGTACAATAGAAATGTGAAGCAGCCTGGAGGATTCGGATAGGGATGGAGTCTTAAAGGATGAAGATTGACATTTCGGAGAGGCAGAGCAATTAAAGAGGTCGCTGCAATCCATGTCCCTCTTCCCCACTGCACAAAGTGCAGTTAGAAGAATCCACAATGTTGTCAATCTGTTTACAGAAGGTCAGCAAACGGAAGGAAAAGACACCCATAGCTCTAGGTAAGAGATACCTCAAAATACCTTTTTACATCTTTTCTCTTTGGGAACGTGGGAAGGCAAGGTAAAAGAAAAAAA